>JAXRKP010002897.1:10000-25000 GCA_037039925.1 Doris montereyensis | reverse complement strand
AATAATAATAATAATAATAATAATAACAATAATCATAATAATAATAATAATAATAATAATAATAATAATAATAATAATAATAATAATAATAATAATAATAATAATAATAATATCAATATCTTTATATCATCATTACTATCATAATTATTACTAGTATTATTATTATTCTTATCATTATCGTTTTCGATTTCCTGCCTTATGGCACGTAGACCATTTTTTTGTCATTTCACGGGAGCTAAGAGGCGTCGGTGGTTTTCCGGCGTTAGATCTATTCTTCATGGCTGATGTATCGCTTATTTGATTAGCTTAAGCCCCGTCTGCCATGATCAGTGACCTCCGATATCCGGTAGTGCGACATAGTGTACATAACAATACACTCTCAGTCACGTCGATGGCCCTACTGGTAGCCATTTTTGGAATGATTGAAATTACTAAAGGGTTGGTGGGGGGGGGTGAGTGAGGGGGGGCGGAATGGGATGAGAACCAAATGCTTGGGGTGTGATGGGTACTTGATGTCTGGGTAGTGATACTTGTTTTATGTAACGTATGGTCACTCAAGTCACCAGGTTGTGTGACTATAATATTCCACATGGGTCTGCAGTTATCAAAACGATCAGGAGTCCTGAATTATGCCATGTGTTTGAATCCTAGATTTGCTATTTTAGGACATGCGTTTGAATCGTAGATTTGCTATTTTAGGACATGTGTTTGAATACTAGATTTCGTATTTTAGGGCATGTGTTTGAATACTAGATTTGTTATTTTAGGGCATGTGTTTGATTACTAGATTTGTTATTTTAGGACATGTGTTTGAATACTAGATTTGTTATTTTAGGGCATGTGTTTGAATACTAGATTTGTTATTTTAGGACATGTGTTTGAATACTAGATTGGTTATTTTAGGACATGTGTTTGAATACTAGATTGGTTATTTTAGCATATTTGTGTTTGAATACTAGATTTGTTATTTTAGGAAATGTGTTTGAATACTAGATTTGTTATTTTAGGACATGTGTTTGAATACTAGATTTGTTATTTTAGGATATGTGTTTGAATACTAGATTTGTTATTTTAGGACATGTGTTTGAGTACTAGATTTGTTATTTTAGGATATGTGTTTGAATACTAGATTTGTTATTTTAGGACATGTGTTTGAATACTAGATTTGTTATATTAGGACATGTGTTTGAATACTAGATTTGTTATTTTAGGATATGTGTTTGAATACTAGATTTGTTATTTTAGGATATGTGTTTGAATACTAGATTTGTTATTTTAGGATATGTGTTTGAATACTAGTTTGTTATTTTAGGACATGTGTTTGCATAATGCTGGGTGCGGGCCACATGCATCTAGATAGCCATCCCCCCCTTTATCTCAAACTTATATGATTAGCCACCATTTTCCCCCATATCTTAAACCCATATGATTAGCCACCATTTCCCAAATATCTTATACCCATATGATTAGCCACCATTTCCCCCATATCTTAAACCCATATGATTAGCACCATTTCCCCCATATCTTAAACCCATTGATTAGCCACCATTTTAGATCTTAAACCCATATGATTAGCCACCATTTCCGCCCCTATCTCAAACCCATATGATTAGCCACCATTTCCGCCCTATCTCAAACCCATATGATTAGCCACCATTTCCGCTTAAATTTATCTTAAAACCCATATGATTAGCCACCATTTCCGCCCCTATCTTAAACCCATATGATTAGCCACCATTTCCGCCCCTATCTTAAACCCATATGATTAGCCACCATTTCCTATCTCAAACCCATATGATTAGCCACCATTTCCCTATCTCAAACCCATATGATTAGCCACCATTCCCCCTATCTCAAACCCATATGATTAGCCACCATTTCCCCTATCTCAAACCCATATGATTAGCCACCATTCCCCCTATCTCAAACCCATATGATTAGCCACCATTTCCCCTATCTCAAACCCATATGATTAGCCACCATTTCCCCTATCTCAAACCCATATGATTAGCCACCATTTCCCCTATCTCAAACCATATGATTAGCCACCATTTCTCAAACCCATATGATTAGCCACCATTTCCCCTATCTCAAACCCATATGATTAGCCACCATTTCCCCTATCTCAAACCCATATGATTAGCCTCCATTCCCCTATCTCAAACCCATATGATTAGCCTCCATTCCCCTATCTCAAACCCATATGATTAGCCTCCATTCCCCCTATCTCAAACCCGTATGATTAGCCTCCATTCCCCTATCTCAAACCCGTATGATTAGCCTCCATTCCCCCTATCTCAAACCCGTATGATTAGCCTCCATTCCCCCTATCTCAAACCCGTATGATTAGCCTACCATTTTCCCTATCTCAAACCCGTATGATTAGCCTCCATTCCCCTATCTCAAACCCGTATGATTAGCCTCCATTCCCCTATCTCAAACCCGTATGATTAGCCTCCATTCCCCTATCTCAAACCCGTATGATTAGCCTCCATTCCCCTATCTCAAACCTGTATGATTAGCTTCCATTTTCCCCTTTCATAAATCCACGTGGTTAGCCACCATTTCCTTCATATCAACTTGCTTTGATTGAATAATTACAACTGAACAAATAAAGGGCAATCAAAAAATGACATCCATTAAGAATCAGCAATCAAACCATGGCAGACAATCATCTTAGAATTACAAATGATTTCCCAAGGATTTTATTTTATTTTGATTTAACCAACACTTTCACAACTACGGTTATCTCGCAAACTACACAGTCAAAAGGTTAAGACATATTATGTACTTAGAAATATGCTGCACATGGAGGACTCGGTAGCTCAGAGGCAAGGTGTCGGCCTCTCAACCAATAAGGTCGTGGGTTCAAGCCCCAATAGATTAAACAGATTTCTCGAGTTTTCAAGTAAAACCTTTTTACCCCCCCACTTTTCCCTATTCCAGGCAGGTAGATCGACGCCTAGTCCTATCTAAGACCAACGATAAAAACGCTGTGTACGTCAAAGATCCCTTGACTGTTTACAGGGCTTGACTTGACTTACTTGACTTAATTGCATAGGATGTGACGCCCCCTTCCATCCCAGTAACACGCATATTTCCTCCTTGTTTTTTTTGGATAGGGCCGGTAGTCCGCGTAGAATGAACAATGCTACCAAGAACCACAGGTCACCTTACTTCTCAAAATTGAATCAAATCAAGACTGAGATCATCATCAATGTTTTTCACCCCTAGCTGGAGAATAATGTGACATACATATTGAGATCCTCATCAATGTCCCCCCCACTCCCTAGTTGGGCTATAATGTGACATCAAGATTTAAATCCTCATCAATGTCCCCCCCCTCCTTAGCTGGGGTATAATGTGACATCAGGAATGAGATCATCATCTCTCTCTCTCTCTCTCTCTCTCTCTCTCTCTCTCTCTCTCTCTCTCTCTCTCTCTCTCTCTCTCTCTCTCTCTCTCTCTCTCTCTCTCTCTCTCTCTCTCTCTCTCTCTCTCTCTCTCTCTCTCTCTCTCTTCTCTACATGCCTGTTTTTATATATGTCTGGATGTCTGTCTGTATGTCTCCTTTCTTCTTCTTCTTCTTCTTCTTCTTCTTCTTCTTCTTCTTCTTCTTCTTCTTCTTCTTCTTCTTCTTCTTCTTCTTATCCTCCTTCTTTTCGTCTTCTACTTCTTCTTTGTATTCTCAAGACACATTCTAAACGACCCTGGTCGCAGTAACAAAACGTATTGTCTTGACATAATTAAACGACAAATTTTGTCGACTATCACAGTGAGCGATTATCTCCACAGACACTAGAATCGATTCTGACAGCAACTAATGTCCTCAGTGTTTCATTCTAGGTGGAACATGCATTACCACAATATCTCATACAAGACGATATCCTTTTCTTTTAAATTACAAGCGTGATGTTACTAACTACAAGCCATGGAACGACGCCACAAAATAGAATATTTCGAAAACGTCATCACATACAATTGAATTGTGAATTGAATTGAATTGAATTGAATTGAATTGAATTGAATTGAATTGAATTGAATGCATTTTATTATCCACAAAGGGAATTATATTTTTGTTGCAGTGAGCACATACAATGTAGAATGAGTATAAACTTTAAATACTTTGAAACATTTAATTGCACAATACGAGTAATTCATTAACTTTAACATAATAATATAATACAGTCGTCATGGACCAATAGAAACATGACATTCACAGTGGTGATCATGACGGTTTTGATGATGCTGAATTGACAACAATGATGTTTGATGATGATGATGATGATGGTGATGAGGAGGAGGAGGAGGAGGAGAAGGAGGAGGATGATGGTGTTGGTGATAGTGGTGGTGGTGGTGATGGTGATAACGACGACGATGATAATAATAAAGCAAACTTGGTACTACATTGTCATTTTACATACTGTATGATATAGAAGCTCTTGGGGTGTTTATTTGCTTGTAGTCTGTTTGAGTGAGGGACAAAGAAATCATTTAATCTTTCAGTTCGAAATTTATGTGAGAGAAGCCTACCTCTGCGATTGTATAATGGGGGTCTTGTGTCTTCAAGGATGTTGTCTATTTTTGACAGACATTTTGTCTTGTCTTGTAAATGTGGTGACACCGTGGAAGTTGGCAATTAATGATTTTCATGGCTGTTCTAATGACTGTGTCCTTTTTGTTTGGTTGACTCCTCGACATGGGATGTTATATGATAATATGCCCTCAATGATACTACTACTATAAAAGACATACATCAACTCTTCATTCATATTGATTTCTTTCAGTTTTCTCAAGATAAAGAATCTTTGGTTCCATTTATAATGCGAGGTATTTGAATGCATGTCTAATTTGAACACTGATTGTAGTAGTAATACTGAGTAGCACATACGCTGGAGTTTCAAATCTAAACTAAATATAGATCTACATGTCTTTTATCTTTTCAACGTTCAAAATAAGCAAATAGTCTTCACACCACGTTACAAAAGTTTCCATACACGAAAGATAGTCGTCTTCTGTATGTCCGATTCCACCAATAACCATACTGTCGTCATACTAACATGTTTGTACTCGATTCCACCAATAACCATACTGTCGTCATACTAACATGTTTGTACTCGATTCCACCAATAACCATACTGTCGTCATACTAACATGTTTGTACTCGATTCCACCAATAACCATACTGTCGTCATACTAACATGTTTGTACTCGATTCTAGAATCGTTTGTATACAACGAGTACAATAAACGGCTAAGGACACAACCTTGAGGGATGCGATGGGGGGAGAGTGGGGGGGGGGGCCTCCCGTGCTCAAAGTTAACCAATTTGATGTGCAATTTTCTATTTTAACACAATATGGATGTGTTGTCAAGAAGTTTAATAGCCACAGCAGCATTTCAGGTGTTAAATTCAAGGCGCTTCATTTATTAACCAGAACGTGTGGGTCGATAATAGTAAAGGCTGGAGAGAAGTCCACACGAAGAGCAAAGTTATGTTTGGCTTAGGGGTGTCAGAGCGTTGAAACAATACCTTGTCCACAAGCTAGAGGACCACCTCATCATTACTTCTTTTTTTTTTTGGTTTATAGGCAAAATGGGAAGGATCTGGTTTATTTGTAATAATACGTCATTCTTATTATTTGTTCAGACCATTTTATAAGGATTGAAACCAAAGCAATAGGCCTGAGATCATTGTTAAACGGGATATTTTGTTACTTAGCAACGGCAATGATTTCGGATACTTTTCAAATTAGAGAGATGGTGTAGTCAGTGTAGAAGGCAATGATTTAGGATATTTTTCAAATTAGAGAGATGGTGTAGTCAGTGTAGAAGGCAATGATTTAGGATATTTTTCAAATTAGAGAGATGGTGTAGTCAGTGTAGAAGGCAATGATTTCGGATATTTTTCAAATTAGAGAGATGGTGTAGTCAGTGTAGAAGGCAATGATTTCGGATATTTTTCAAATTAGAGAGATGGTGTGGTCAGTGTAGAAGGCAATGGAAATAAACATAACAAAATAGGGGTCAGTTCATTGAAATATACTTTTAAAGTGCTTGTACAATTTTGTAAACATTCTCAACGTTTGTAATTTGATTTGAATTTGATTTGACAACATTTACTTTCAATGAATGTTTTAACTTACTAAGGACAACGTAAAAAACGTTCCGCCCGAAACCACGGTAACAATTTGTGCAGGTCATTTGCGTAGATCTCGCCGGCTTAGCTGCCAGCTGTCTTCAACTTGAGCTTTGGATTTTCCGTGACCGGTGATTAATTCTAGTCCAGTCCAGCATTCACGACGAGAAAATTTTTGACACCACGAAATGAAAAAGGTTTTACAACGCAAATCAATTATTGTAGGAATTGGGACACGAGAAAAAGGACAGAGAGGATGTAGAGAATACAAACGAGTGCCTCTCATGCATGTGTGAATATTTGTGTTATAATAATATGATACATCTGTGCTGTGTGGTCCTTTGTCCTATTTTGTTGGATCTGTGTATGTGGAAAGTGGTCTTGGTCAATGGTGAACTTTATATCAGATTGTGCATTGTAGACTTATTGTGTGCATTTGAATAGTTGCCCTTCGGGGATGATTAATTTATTTGTGGGTGTTTTATTTTAATTTTATCAAATTTGAATTAAATCGAGGCAAAGACAGGCAAGATTTGGAGTATTAGGTCCATTTTTATTGATGTTCTTTATACGTTTATACATTTATAACAAGATAGATGAACATCATTAGCAAGATTTAAATACTATAAATTATTGATGAAAAAAAGAATATAGATATTGGCCGCCTAGAAATAGACAGAGACACACAGGGATATCACAAACACGAGGATAGTCATAATGCCCTTAGAAAGCACTTTGGCACAACAGGGCAGAGGGAAGCAAGGACATAACCCTCTGCCGAGGGCTACACACCATGTCCTGCAGTGGATGGATGACGCCTTATCATCATAAGCACAGTCATGCAGGGGCGATTTGTTTGAGTGAAATCCAAAGAATGAGATGTCATGTAGAAAGATAAAAAAGATGGAGTTATAATCCGTATTCTCACACAAGGTCAGGCTCACCAAGTGTACACCCTAATTGACTCCCAGCATGGTATTTCATCTCTCAAGTCCTCAACGCCCTGGGGATCATACAATACAGCAGCTTGTTAGGTTATTTGTGCTAACACACTGACCAGAGATTTCCCTACCTGTAGCTGGATACTCATTCGCACATGAGTCAGTGAGGAATGCATAGAGATTTCTCTACCTATAGCTAGATACTCATTCTCAATTGAGTCAAGTGAAGAATGCAGAGTGAAGTTCCTTTGCTAAGATTACAACAGTCCACCTGGGTCAGTCAAGGGTTTCAAACATGGGCCGTCGTATTCACAAACTCACAACACTACTGTCATGTCACAACATTACTGACCTGTCACAACACTACTGTCCTGTCACAACACAACTGTCCTGTCACAACACTACTGTCCTGTCACAATACTACTTTCCTGTCACAACACTACTGTCCTGTCACAATACTACTCTCCTGTCACAACACTGCTGTCCTGTCACAACACTACTCTCCTGTCACAACACTACTGTCCTGTCACAACACTACTGTACTGTCACAACGCTACTGTCCTGTCACAACATTACTGTACTGTCACAACGCTACTGTCCTGTCACAACACTACTGTCTAGTCACAACACTACTGTCATGTCACAACACTACTGTCTAGTCACAACACTACTGTCTAGTCACAACACTACTGTCTAGTCACAACACTACTGTCTAGTCACAACACTACTGTCTAGTCACAACACTACTGTCCTGTCACAACACTACTGTACTGTCACAACGCTACTGTCCACAACATTACTGTCCAACATTACTGTCACAACACTACTGTCTAGTCACAACACTACTGTCATGTCACAACATTACTGTCCTGTCACAACACTACTGTCCTCTCACAACACTACTGTCCTGTCACAACATTACTGTCCTGTCACAACATTACTGTCCTGTCACAACATTACTGTCCTGTTACAACATTAATGTCCTGTTACAACACTACTGTCCTCTCAGAACACTACTGTCCTGTCACAACATTAATGTCCTGTCACAACACTACTGTCCTGTCACAACACTATTCTCCTGTCACAACGTTACTGTCCTGTCACTACACTACTTTCCTGTCACAACAATACTGTCATGTCACAACGCCTAGAATAATTCATCAGATAAGAAAGCATCATGTATAATAATTCATCCGATAAGAAAGAAGCATGTAGAATAATTCATGAGATAAGAAAAGTAGCATGAATAATAATTCATCAGATAAGAAAGTAGCATGAATAATAATTCATCAGATAAGAAAGTAGCATGAATAGTAATTCATCAGATAAGAAAGTAGCATGAATAATAATTCATCAGATAAGAAAGAAGCATGTAGAATAATTCATGAGATAAGAAAGTAGCATGAATAATAATTCATCAGATAAGAAAGTAGCATGTAGAATAATTCATCAGATAAGAAAGTAGCATGTAGAATAATTCATCAGATAAGAAAGTAGCATGTAGAATAATTCATCAGATAAGAAAGTAGCATGTAGAATAATTCATCAGATAAGAAAGTAGCATGAATAATAATTCATCAGATAAGAAAGTAGCATGTAGAATAATTCATCAGATAAGAAAGTAGCATGTAGAATAATTCATCAGATAAGAAAGTAGCATGAATAATAATTCATCAGATAAGAAAGTAACATGTAGAATAATTCATCAGATAAGAAAGTAGCATGTAGAATAATTCATCAGATAAGAAAGTAGAATGTAGAATAATTCATCAGATAAGAAAGTAGAATGTAGAATAATTCATGAGATAAGAAAGTAGCATGAATAATAATTCATCAGATAAGAAAGTAGCATGTAGAATAATTCATCACATAAGAAAGTAGCATGAATAATAATTCATCAGATAAGAAAGTAACATGTAGAATAATTCATCAGATAAGAAAGTAGCATGTAGAATAATTCATCAGATAAGAAAAGTAGAATGTAGAATAATTCATCAAATAAGAAAGTAGCATGTAGAATAATTCATCAGATAAGAAAGTAGCATGAATAATAATTCATCAGATATGAAAGTAGCATGAATAATAATTCATCAGATAAGAAAGTAGAATGTAAAATAGTTCATCAGATCAGAAAGTATCATGTAGAATAATTCATCCAAAGAATAAGATGTCATGTAAAATAATTCAGATCACATTGTCAGACACCCAGGTAATCAGTCAATATTAAAGTCAAGAGAGATTTCATGAGGACGGGGTCAGGGCCACATGAGATAAACTCTAAGATGTCTGAGGATAGCGCTAATTGCTAGAATAACCAACCAGGCATTGGGGAATGAAAGATTGTCGTCTTCCCCTCCCGCCATGGTACATGCCAGTCATTACAAGGCGATGAGTCCATCTGGCAGTTCATCTGCTATGGCAACCTTTGAAAGAGTTTATCGCTATCAAGATCATTTACAAAGGTTATTACTAACTGTCCCTCAAAATGCCATGCCAATGGTTATAGTTTCTTTACTATTAGTTTTAATGGAAAGCGTACGAATCTGTTCAGTTTTTTGTGTTGATATTTTATCCACTTTGACTCAACAATAATATCTTCATAAATCTATGTAATTTTGAGTGGTAAATATTTGTTATCTGTTTATTAGCCACCTAGGGGTAACCATGTTTTGCAAGTGGCTTCAAATGAAATCCCGATCAAGGTTGTTTTCGTTTGAGAACATTTTCTGGCAGAGGCGAAAATAATTATTAATGTCACCTTTATTGATAATGGGACATCTTGAGATCAATAGCCTCCAGGAGGTCTTTCAGTGAGCCTATGAGGGTAAACCACAGCACAGAGATTGCTCTTGTGCGTGACATTAATGACCTTTTGGATACCGTTAACAAAGGTTCCCTATCGATCTTGAATTTACTCGATTTATCAGCTGCTTTCGATACAATTGATTATGAAATTTTGATAAAAAGACTTGAAATTACATACGGAATGTCTGGTACCGTACTAAAGTGGTTAAAATCTTACCTGTCACAAAGAAAGCAAGTTATAGTCACAAACAAAAAGAAATCAAATGAATATCATCTAACCTGTGGGGTTCCTCAGGGATCAGTTCTAGGGCCTGTCCCTTTTGTCCTCTACATCAGACCACTTTCAGAAATATGTCTTAAACACAACATTTCCTATCACCAGTATGCAGATGATACACAACTCTATGTTACCATCTTTGATAAACATTCCCCAAGTCCATCACCTTAAATAAATTATGTTAGTGAAATGTGTATCATGGAAATAAAAGACTGGATGAAAGCAAATAAACTCAAGCTAAATGAAGATAAGACAGAAGTAATGATTGTTGGTAATAAAAAGAAGCTAAAAAATGTAAAATCTCAAGATCTTAAAATGTATTTGGGTGACGTAATTGTTTACACTGTTGATACAGTAAAAAATTTGGGGACGATGCTTGATTGTTCATTATCCATGGACTGCCAACTAAATTATGTGTGCAAGATTATGATATTTGAATTAAAGAAAATATCTGCAATAAAACCCTTTTTATCCCATGAAATGACCAAGAAACTTGTTGCCTTAATATTTTCCAAGTTAGATTACTGCAATGCATTACTTTTTCGCCTCCCTAATCATAAAATTAGAAAATTGCAAATCATCCAGAATCATGCTGCAAGGCTCATTTTTCAAAAACGCAATGGAGAAAATGTATCCCCTTTTGACAGAGCTTCATTGGCTCAAAGTTGAACAAAGGATAAAGTTCAAGGCATCAGTTTTCTACAGATGCCTTGACGGATCAGCCCCCCTCTATCTTTCTGACCTGATTTTAAAATACTCACAGCCAAGATCACTAAGATCCTCAGCAGACTCCACTCCAAACGCACAAAAATGGGCTAGCGGTCCTTTTCTTCTTTCGGTCCACGTACGTGGAACGCATTGCCAAATAACCATCAGACAGGCAGATAATATTTCTATTTTCAAGAAAAAGTTAAAAACGTGCTATTTCTCTGAGCAATTTTGCTATTTGGCTTGATGATTTTGTCTTTAAATAATATAATTTACATTTAATACCAATATGAATATGACTATGATATGTGTGTATACATGTGTATATGTATGTATGTGTATGTATATTATATATATATATATATATGTATATGTTATTATGTATATATCCACAGACAACATGTTGATTGATGTCTCATGTAGCCCACGTAGTTCTAAATCAACTAATTAGTTCTGTGTCATACGTTTAATTGCAGTCATGTAATTCATGTAATTCTAGTCTTTGGTTTCAATGCCTTTATATTTTAAGATGTAATCTAATTTTAACCATCAATGACTATGATTTGTATCAATGTTTTTACTATGTACTACATGATATATGTAATGTATGGATGTTTAATATATTGTAAAGCGCTTGGAGCCTCTTTTAGGGATTAAGCACTCTATAAGTGTTAAGTATTATTATTATTATTATTATTATTATTATTATTATTATTATTATTATAATTATTATTATTATTATTATTATTATTATTATTATTATTATTATTATTATTATTGTTTTCCTGTTTTTGAGTAGAATTTCCATCCGCCATTTTCAAAATGTTTTATAATTCAAAAGTTGGAATAGCATTGGTCACAACGCCTACGTGTAACTCAGAATCGACTATTGACGCCATCTTATAATCCTTCTTGGTATCACCTGGGTGTAAAGTATTTGTTTTAACGATAATGATGATAATGATGATAATGATGATAACGATGATAATGATATATCATATCATTAATCGGTAGGCCAGGGACACATGTTAATGGAAACCGTGTAATTCTGGACTCCTACAATGGCAGACGAGCCACCACACGCGCGTAACGGCGTTAAGAGAAGACACCCTGATATCACCACCAACTGGGCTTTGACAAGAAGTGATGTAACAGAACGACGTGGAGAGGGATGGTCGGCAACGCGAGCCACACATTATGATGATGATGATGATGATAGTGATGATGAAGATGATGATGATGATGATGATGATGACGATGATAGTGATGATGAAGATGATGATGATGATGATGATGATGATGATGATGATGATGATGATGATAGTGACGATGAAGGTGATGAAGATGATGATGATGATGATGATGACGATGATGGTGATGATGATGATGATGATGATGATGATGATGATGATGATGATGATGAGTTCCTGACAAAAATGAATTACATGGAGTGGGGATTTTCGTTGTTACTGTTTTGTTGTTGCTTGTTTTGATCACTTTTCTTTTCTTTTCCTTTTTCTTTTCTTTTTTTTTTGTATGTAATGTCTTTGTGGTTTCTTCAGTTGTTGTCTCTTGGATTTGTATTTGTGTTTTTGTGTATTTGTGTATTTGCGTATTTGTGTTTTTGTGTATTTGTGTTTTGTTGGATTTGTGTTTGTGTTTTTGTTAAAGAATTCACGACCATCGGAAGGTTTGAATAATATGCATACTATTATTATCAGAATTTGGCGGCCCAGTGTTTCTATACAGGAGTACAAGTTATGTAAACACGCCAAACAGGCCATCCAATCTGGCGTCTTTTTTTATTTCTCAACCGATTATGCTCACAATTTCAGTACAAGTTTCGATTGGCTCAACCGATTATGCTCACAATTTCAGTACAAGTTTCGATTGGCTCAACCGATTATGCTCACAATTTCAGTTAAAGTTTCGATTGGCTCAACCGATTATGCTCACAATTTCAGTACAAGTTTCGATTATAACCGATTATGCTCACAATTTCAGTAAAAAGTTTCGATTGGCTCAACCGATTATGCTCACAATTTCAGTAAACGTTTCGATTGGCATATAAATTTCGATTTTGGGTCCGTGGCTTATTAATTAAATCACCTTTACATCATTTCGCTGATAACTTGCCTTCTTCTTTTATTTTCAAAGGCCGAGGTTTTAATCAACCAAAACGTTTCGATCACCCATAAATGCCTTCGATTTCGAAATGTCTGGAAATATCTGGAAATCGTTGGTGACGAGCAGAGCAACATCATCAACGATGGCATCAGAGTAAATGCTATCGAATGCCAATATATGTTAACAACCAAAAGATCTACATAGTTCTAGCTCTAGATGAAGGTAATATGTGTTTCATGACATTGTGAAATAAGTCAATCCTACATGAGGGCTTGGACGAACGCTAAGCTTCGTGGTGCAGAGGTTAAGTGAATAGAATAGGAATATGCCGGTCTCCAAGGTTCGAAACCCAAGTAAGACCATTTTTAAAATTTATTTCTTCATTCTTTTTTCTTTTCTTTCTTTTAAAGAAAATCAAATTGTTAAGGTTTGCGAGAACTGCATTCGTTGGGTTTTTTCGGTCGATGTTTACATTGGGTTTTGTTCTCGATGTTTACATTGAGTTTTGTTCTCGATGTTTACATTGGGTTTCGTTCGCGATGTTTACATTGGGTTCGTTCTCGATGTTTACATTGGGTTTCGTTCTCGATGTTTACATTGGGTTTCGTTCTCGGTATTTACACTGAGTTTTGATGCCATATTTAGAACTCATAGTTTTAGAGTCGAGTCGAAATTGCACGAGGAATCAATGGGAATAGTATTTATTCAAAATCGAAGGCGTAGAAAGAATTAAATTTAAATGGAATTTTTAGAAATAATAGGTTGTCCCGGGCAACCTTTGGTGACAACAGCTGCTAGTTTTATCATAGACAGTCGTGTCTTTCATGCATGACACATTTTAAGGTTTTGCCAGTATTATAGAGAGGCGGCTGTCGACAATTTATTCAATTATGAAAGTGACGACTGCATAATAAAACTACAGTGTCCAAGATCAGTTTCAATGAAACAAAACAAAGCAAAACAATACAGAAAAGAAAGGTCAGAAATCGAAAACAAATCTATTGTAAAATGTCAGGGGCTCGCTTGGTAGCACAGGTAAAGGAGGTTGTTTTTAAAGTTATTTCTACACCTGTGGGGCAGTAGGGTGGATCCACATCTTGTCCCATCGGAAACGGACGACAAGGAGGTCGGTGTGCACGTCACAACACTCTATACAGCAGGTCCGGTGTACGTCACAACACTCATACAGGAGGTCCGGTGTGCACGTCACAACACTCTATACAGCAGGTCCGGTGTGAACGTCACAACACTCTATACACGGTAACGATTCCGTAGCTGTTATATTGTTAACAAGCTCAGTCTCGGCAAAATAAACAAGATCTTACCAACCCACCCCCTACCTCCTCCCCGAAACCACCTTGGTGGTGGATGAAATCAAATGAAAATTTTTTGTTAGTTTGCTTTGTTCATTTGTCAGCTTATGTACCCAATGAGGCCACTGTTTGGCGAAACACTAAACACGAAACCCGAAACGACATTGTAAATTGATTTTCCCTGACACTAGTCTTGGACACTATAAGTATGTAGCCACTCTTATTATTGATTGCCGTCTCTGTGTGCCGACACGCCTTAAGGTATATCTTGCATACAACACTAGCATTTTCTATAAGTACTCATTTGTACCACGAATTAGCACTCACTGGAATCATTGGCCTAGCTGTGTCCTTACGTCCCCGATAAATGAACAGTTCAAGACAGCTTTATCAAAACGTAGACACGAAAAAGCAATAGATCAAAAACCTCAACGTCTCAATAATGTTCTCAAGCTTGAGACACTTTGGAGTATTCAATACAGATAAGGATTTCAATACAGATAAGGATCTCAATACAGATAAGGATTTCAATACAGTTAAGGATTTCAATACAGATAAGGATTTCAATGCAGTTAAGGATTTCAATACAGT
This sequence comes from Doris montereyensis, assembly GCA_037039925.1. Classification (NCBI taxonomy): domain Eukaryota; kingdom Metazoa; phylum Mollusca; class Gastropoda; order Nudibranchia; family Dorididae; genus Doris; species Doris montereyensis. The sequence goes on along the minus strand of JAXRKP010002897.1, from coordinate 10,100 downwards.
TAAGGATTTCGATACAGATAAGGATTTCAACACAGATAAGGATTTCGATACAGATAAGATTTCAACACAGATAAGGATTTCAATACAGATAAAGGATTTC
>JAXRKP010002897.1:0-5000 GCA_037039925.1 Doris montereyensis | reverse complement strand
ACTGTAATCAGAACTAGACATAGACATGGGCATAGACAGGACACAGACACTGGACCACACACAGGGTACAAAAATCAGGATACAGACTCAGGGTACAAACACAGGACACAGACACAGTATAAAGACACAGGGCATAGACACAGGACACACAAAGGACATCGAGACACAGGACATAGACACAGGGCATAGACACAGGATATAGACACAGGGCATAGACAAGGACATGACAAGACATACACAGGGGTACAAACAAAGGATACAGACACTATTTGTACAAACACAGGACACAGACACAGGACATTTAGACAGGACATACACACAGGGCTACAAAACACAGGTCCCTTGTCTATGTCCATATTTTTAAACATCTTTCGTTGTCATCTTTTGCCAAACGTTGTAATTGTAAGTGAGATTTTGGAATTGTCAGCAATTTTGAATTTTAAGATTTCAACACACGAGGTGCTTTATAACATTTTGTGTGAAAGTAAATTTTGAATGTAGAAGTTTAGGTAGTAAGTAACATTTCTCTTTAGTCATTATTGGATAGAAGAGAGAGAGAGGGAGCAAAACAAGACAGGAGAATCTTGTGACGTCACTTGTCGATCACAGTTAAGAGAGGCCTTGAACATGTTTACACCTCAAGCTAGAGATTACTGCAATGGTGGACGAGGGGGGGGGAGGTAAATTTTAAAAAGTCAAGTCAAAGAAACTCTGAGAGAGCATGGGCAAGCGCCTTGACTCCTAGCTGTCCTAGAAAACCAAACTGTCTGTGGCCCGTCACCTCGTATGAGGGGTACCCCACACAGCGCGTCTATACCAAAGAATGCCCGAGGCTATGGCATTTAAAGGGAGTGATATCCGAGGACGGAGAGAGAAGCGATCTCGGTGACACAATTCACCTCGGTGACTGAGAGTGAAGAGGGAGAGAGAGAGAGAAAGAGTTGGCTGTGCGACACTTGATTTTCAGTGTCAGACTTTGCTGTCGAAAACATGAGTAGGTGGATGTAAATAGAGTCATGATCGAAAAGGGTATTATCAATAAGATCAGATAAGATAAGACGAGATAAGATAAGCTAAAATAAGATAAGATAAGCTAAGAGAAGATGAGACAAAATAAGATAATATAAGATAAGTTAGATAAGACGAGACAAGATACGATAAGATAAGACAAAACAAAAACAAGATAAGATAAGATAAGATAAGATAAGATAAGATAAGATAAGATAAGATAAGATAAGATAAGATAAGATAAGATAAGATAAGATAGGAGAAGATAAATTAAAGATATGAGAGGAAAAGATAATATCAGATAAGATAAGATAGAGTTTTAGAAATTGAAAACGTTAGGCATCAACTTGATATGGAAACCTTCAAAATGGAACAGAGAGAGAGAGAGAGAGAGAGAGATTATTATTATTATTATTATTATTATTATTATTATTATGATTATTATTATTATTATTATTAGTAGTAGTAGTAGTAGTAGTAGTAGTAGTAGTAGTAGTAGTAGTAGTAGTAGTAGTAGTAGTAGTAGTAGTAGTAGTAGTAGTAGTAGTAGTAGTAGTAGTAGTTATAGTAGTAGTTGTAGTAGTAGTAGTAGTAGTAGTAGTAGTAGTAGTAGTAGTAATATTATTATTATTAGTAGTAGTAGTAGTAGTAGTAGTAGTAGTAGTAGTAGTAGTAGTAGTAGTAGTAGTAGTAGTAGTAGTAGTAGTAGTAGTAGTAGTAGTAGTAGTAGTAGTAGTAGTAGTAGTAGTAGTAGTAGTAGTAGTAGTAGTAGTAGTAGTAGTAGTAGTAGTAGTAGTATTGCTATTATTATTATTATTATTATTATTATTATTATTATTATTATTATTATTATTATTATTATTATTATTATTATTATTGTTATTATTATTATTATTATTATTATTATTATTATTATTATTATTATTATTATTATTATTATTATTATTATTATTGTTATTATTATAACTTTATTGTTCAAAAGGTGGGTCATTTTTTTGGTGTTAGAATACAGTCAACGATGAAATATAACACACTTTTACTTTACATAAACTATCCTTCAGACCACAAACAGCATACGTACATGTAAGCAGCACGTGAGCATACGCACATGTAAGCAGCACGTCAGCATACGCACATGTAAGCAGCACGTCAGCATACGCACATGTAAGCAGCACGTCATCATACGCACATGTAAGCAGCACGTGAGCATACGCACATGTAAGCAGCACGTCAGCATACGCACATGTAAGCAGCACGTGAGCATACGCACATGTAAGCATCACGTCAGCATACGCACATGTAAGCAGCACGTGATTGAACTATGTATAACATAATATACGCCAGGTAATTTACCTTTCTCCTTACACATCTAACGTTGTAATGTAATGAGCTTGGGGGTCCACAGGCAAGGTGTCGGCCTCTAAACCAAGATATAGTGAGTGCAAGCCTGGATAAACCAAGATATAGTGAGTGCAAGCCTGGATAAACCAAGATATAGTGAAAGCCTGGATAAACCAAGATATAGTGAAAGCCTGGATAAACCAAGATATAGTGAAAGCCTGGATAAACCAAGATATAGTGAGTGCAAGCCTGGATGGCTGAAAGATATTCTCTAGCTTGTTCTCTACACCAAGATGTAATGAGTGCAAGCCTGGATGGCTGAAAGATATTCTCTAGCTTGTTCTCTAATTCAAGATGTAGTGAGTGCAAGCCTGGATGGCTGAAAGATATTCTCTAGCTTGTTCTCTACACCAAGATGTAATGAGTGCAAGCCTGGATAGCTGAAAGATATTCTCTAGCTTGTTCTCTAAATCAAGATGTAATGAGTGCAAGCCTGGATAGCTGAAATATATTCTCTAGCTTGTTCTCTACACCAAGATGTAATGAGTGCAAGCCTGGATGGCTGAAAGATATTCTCTAGCTTGTTCTCTAATTCAAGATGTAGTGAGTGCAAGCCTGGATGGCTGAAAGATATTCTCTAGCTTGTTCTCTACACCAAGATGTAATGAGTGCAAGCCTGGATAGCTGAAAGATATTCTCTAGCTTGTTCTCTAAATCAAGATGTAATGAGTGCAAGCCTGGATGGCTGAAATATATTCTCTAGCTTGTTCTCTACACTAAGATGTAATGAGTGCAAGCCTGGATAGCTGAAAGATATTCTCTAGCTTGTTCTCTACACCAAGATGTAATGAGTGCAAGCCTGGATGGCTGAAAGATATTCTCTAGCTTGTTCTCTAAATGAAGATGTAATGAGTGCAAGCCTGGATGGCTGAAAGATATTCTCTAGCTTGTTCGAGAAAAAAATACTATTTAAAATCGTATCAAAAACCCCGAGATCACGCTAGTTGTGGATGTGGGTACAACCAAATCTTCTTCAAAGTTTCTAAATTACCATTTCTTGACCAACCGGTTTGGAAATTATCAGCTAATGAAATCGTAAACTTTTTTTTAGGACAACTTGTCATATATCATGTTCAAAATATGATCAGATCAGATGTAATGAGAATCACAATATGCTTCTAATCTGAGCTCTAATCTGAGTTTTAATTTGTTGTAATGTTGATCTCACTTTTTAAGCAGTTCATTGGATCAATTTATTCAATTTCTGGGGTAAAAAAAAATAGGCCTAGCATTATTTAACAAGCCAAACGACGGCAGTAAAAAATTATTTCGCGGTATTATAAAACCCATGATATCACAATAACTAAAGTATGATTAGTATGGAGCGATGGAGTAACAATATTGTCTAGTTACATGTATCAGCTTTACTGAAGCCTATACAACTCAATGCTAAAACATCGTTCAAGTTAAGCTAGAAAATGGTGATTATATATTAATGTGACGGACCACAACTCTAAGCTTTGTCTTTACGATGTCGAGCAGCTAATCTATCTGCCACATGAACTAATCAATCTATCTGTCTGTCCGACTGTACCTCAAACCATCCATGAACTAATCTCTCTCTCTCTCTCTCTCTCTCTCTCTCTCTCTCTCTCTCTCTCTCTCTCTCTCTCTCTCTCTCTCTCTCTCTCTCTCTCTCTCTCTCTCTCTCTCTCCCTCTCTCTCTCTCTCTCTCTCTCTCTCTCTCTCTCTCTCTCTCTCTCTCTCTCTCTCTCTCTCTCTCTCTCTATATATATATATATATATATATATATATATATATATATATATATATATATATATATGTCCTTTATCTATCTGTCTATCTATCTATCTATCTATCTATCTATCTATCTATCTATCTATCTACCTACCTATCTACCAACTATCTATCTATCTATCTATCTATCTATCTATCTATCTATCTATCTATCTATCTATCTATCTATCTATCTATCTATCTATCGATCTATCGATCTATCTATTAATCGATCTATCTATTGATTGATCTATCTATTAGAAATCTATCAATCTATCTAACTCTCTATATATCTCTCACTCTATCTCTGTCTCTCTCTGTCTCTCTGTCTTCTTTCTGTCTCTGTCTCTGTCTGTCTGTCTGTCTGTCTGTCTGTCTGTCTGTCTGTCTATATCAAAAGCTCGTCTCTCCTCTCTTAAGTCCATTATGATCTGTGAGTCTCGATCTGAAGTCTGTCTGTCTGTCTGTCTCTTATTCATTTTCTGTTCAAAAACTTAAAGAATGACATTTTCTAAATCAAACTTCCCTTCTGGTCTCTCCCCCTCCCCTCCTCTCTCTCTCTCTCTCTCTCTCTCTCTCTCTCTCTCTCTCTCTCTCTCTCTCTCTCTCTCTCTCTCTCTCTCTCTGCTCTATCTCTCTCTCTCTCTCTCTCTCTCTCTCTCTCTCTCTCTCTCTCTCTCTCTCTCTCTCTCTCTCTCTGTCTCTGTCTCTCTCTGTCTGTCTCGCTCTTGCTCTCTCTCTCTTCTCTCTCTCTCTCCCTCTCTCTCTCTCTCTCTCTCTCTCTCTCTCACTCTCTCTCTCTCTCTCTCTCTCTCTCTCTCTCTCTCTCTCTCTCTCTCTTGCTCTCTCTCTC
>JAXRKP010002896.1:17500-31964 GCA_037039925.1 Doris montereyensis | reverse complement strand
TCTCTCTCTCTCTCTCTCTCTCTCTCTCTCTCTCTCTCTCTCTCTCTCTCTCTCTCTCTCTCTCTCTCTCTCTCTCTCTCTCTCTCTCTCTCTCTCTCTCTGTTTGACACACACTGTATGAGTGGTAAACTAATCAACAAGACTTTGGAAGAAAATGAAAGACGCTTCAGTTTACACTCGACTGAACTCCAGTTCGTGACGTCACTGGCACAAAGGAGAGTTTATCCTGAGTTTGATTTCTACCTGCCGCCACGTGCAAACTATCGAGAGCTAAATATAGTCACATTTTACTGCTATTTTTCACCCACAACCTTGATGAATCATATCTGACATTGGTAGAATGTATTGGGGAAACGTTTTTGTTTAGAAAATTGAAGTACATGACATCTTCTAACGTACATAGGGGAAAATGCCTCTCCCTCCCCCTCTTTTCATTTTCCCATTCTTCTTTTTGCACTACAATCATTTTCACGGAATTTTTGTAAAATATATTGAGCAAAATTTCTCCAAGGGCATTACTGCCATAGGACGGTAGCTTATTCCGGTTTCTAGAGCGTGAATGGAAAGGTGATAGTACGTTGCCTAATGGGTAGAATTTAGTATGTCGCAGATTTTACTTCACGACTGATGCTGGTACTCACTTACATCAGGGTCGATAGGGAAAATGCGTGTAGCTACAACTACGACATTACACCGTATGAACTTTGTTCTTGATTACCCAACGCTCAACACTGGCTACATAGCTTTCTTTAACACCGTTAACATCATATTTGGGGGAATGCATGGTAACAGTGGTCTAGTGGTTAAATTCCGGATTGTGGACCATGAGGTCCTGGGTTAAGCTCTTGATAAACTCCAGCTCTCTGGGCCGTAAGGACCTAGAGAGAAAACTTAGACCTTCTGAATCGTGTCGATTAACCGAGAGTGTACACCGTACGTCCTCAATATGTCTCATTGGAGTCTTTCACCTATTTCACATGACGTCACGATGCCACATCCAGTAAGATGGTTTCACACGGGAGGCAATTATCAGGTACATAGCTGCAAGCTTACTTACAAGGCTACTCCAGACTCGGACGCTGAACTTTCGGCATTGCGACGCATTTACCATACCTTTAAAACGAATCCCTAAGCGAACACGCCCAGGCGAGATTGTATTTATTAGACAGATTGATTATATTTTTCTCTACCTTTCACAACGAACTCTAAGTCTGTCCATTGTTGCTAATATCCGTGAAAAGCTTGCAAAAAGAGGATATTGAATTAAAACGGACCTACATACAAACGTAATTAAATATGTCTGGAACCTGCAAACCATTAATGCATCTTATCAAGGCCAGAGTCCGTTGCTTGCCTCCCTTTACCTGTGGCAAAACATTAAAGTGCCATTTAAGCGCGTGTCAGCAATATAGTTGGCTGATTCGTTGGTTTTTTGTTTGTTTTCGTCAGTTTGCTTACCGACCTGGGCTGTGGGTATATTTACAAGTTTTGTCCAGGCATGCTTTAAAAGCTGCCGAAAGACTTTGAACCGTATGTCTGCCCCTGTTTCGGATCCTCTTTCTGTGTTTTTCTATCCCTGTCCATCTGTTTGCTTGTCTCTATGTCTCTCTGTATGTGCATGTCTGTCTGTCTATGTCTCCTGCATTTGTCCATCAGTCTGTCTGCATGTCTATCTCTTTGTCTGTCTCTCTCTATGTTTGTTTGTTTGCCTATCTCTGCACTCTCTTTGCCCTTCTGTATCTGACTGTTTGTCTACTTGTCTATCTGAATATGTCTGTTTGTCTTTGTCTGTATGTCTGTTTGTCTGTCTGTCTATGTCTGGCTGCCTCTGTCTAAGTCTGTCTGTCTGTCGATCTCTGTCATCGTTGCTCTTTATATCTCTGTCACTGTTTCGCTATCTGTTTGTCCTCTGTCTGTCTGTCTCTCTGTCTGTGTCGTTCTGTCTGTCAGGAATCTCTGTCTGTCTGGATTAGGAACGATATTCCTCAGGACCATACTTGCCATTTAATAAACTCAATGAGACGACATTGTTTGATCAATGCTGTCTAATAATTTGTCTGTGTCTCTGTCTGTATGTCTTTGGGATGCCATTGACAGGTGGGATCGTGTCCCGAATCCACCCCCCGCCCCCCACCAGACAGTACATCAACTCATTGAGGAGGATCTCTGTCTATCTCTCTGTCTGTCTGTGTCTCTGTCTGTATGTCTCTCAGTCTGTCTGACTCTTTGTCTGTTTGTCTTTCTGTCTGTTTTTCTGTCTGTGTATCTCTCTGTGGTATTTTATATACAAGTTAACATCTTATACCAGCATTGTCACCGTTTGGTCAAGTCTTTTGAATTTTGTCTCGACTCTCTTTTGAGCTGTCCGGCTTGTTTTCTGTTCATGTCTCCTAAACTGTCACATCTTGCCAATTTTGGTATCTGAGATCGTTTTCATCGTAAAATGAGAACAAATTAAATTAAATATATGCTCGAATTTATTGTAGGGTGTCATTGCCAACACCTTTCAGCCTTATATCGTACGTAGGGACATATTGACAACAGGGATCAGATAGAGATGGTAAACGGGTGTATTTCATTATATCCAACATGCGCAACACAAGCACACATGTATTTCAGGCATGCACTTACCTAAGCATGCATATTCAGGCATATACATACATACACAAATGCATATTCAGGCATACACATACATGCACATACATATTCAGGCATATACACACATGCACACTTATTTAGGCATATACACACAAGCACATACATAACAAATATATACAAACAGAGCACATACATATTCAAGCATATACACACAACCACATATATATATTCATGAATATACACATTTTATACTTATTCAGGCGTATACAGACAACCACATACATATTACGGCATCTGTACAACAGCACATACATATTACGGCATATACACACAAATACGTATATAGCACCAGGCATATACACAAGCACACATATTCAGGCACATACACACAGGCACATACATATTCAGGCATATACACAAAAGCACATACATATTCAGGCATATAACAAGCACGTACATATTCAGTATATACACACAGGCACATACATATTCAGGCATACACACAAGCACATACATATTCAAGCATATACACACAAGCACATACATATTCAGGAATATACACACATGAACATACTTATTCAGGCATATACACACAGGCACATATCTATATTCAGGCATATACACACAAGCCCATACATATTCAGGCATATACACACAGAGACATACATATTCAGGCATATACACACAGGTACATACATATTCAGGCATATATACACAAACACATATATTTTCAGTCATATACACATATGCACATACGTATCCAAGCATATACACACAATCAGATACATATTCAGGCATATACAAACAAGCACATACATTTTCAGGCATATAGACACAGGCACATACATATTCAGGCACATACACACAAGCACATACAGATTCAGGCATACGCACAAGCACACATATATATATATATATATATATATATATATATATATATATATATATATATATATATATATATATATATATATATACACATATGCACATATATATCCAAGCATATACACACAATCAGATACATATTCAGGCATATACACACAAGCACATACATATTGAGGCACATACAAACAAGCACATGCTTATTCTGGCTTATACACACAAGACCATACATATTCAGGAGCATACACACAAGCACATACATATTCAGGCATACACACAAGCACATACATATTCAGGCACATACACACAAGCACATACATATTCAGGCATATACACAGAAGCACATACATATTCAGGCACATACACACAAGCACATACAGATCCAGGCACATACACACACGCACATACGTATTCAGGCACATACACACAAGCACATACATATTCAGGCACATACACAGAGGCACATACATATTCAGCCACATACACACAAGCACATACAGATTCAGGCACATACACACATTCACACACATATTCAGGTACACGTACCCAAACGCATACATATTCAGGCACATGTATACAAGCACATACATATTCAGGCATATACACATACGCACATACATATTCAGGCATATACACACAAGCACATACATATGAAGGCATACGAACACATACATATTCAGGCACGCATATACAAGCACGTACATATCCAGCATACACATACAAGCACATACATATTCAGGTATACGTACACAAACACATACATATTCAGGTATACATACACAACAAGCACATCTAATCAGGCATACATATACATATTCAGATATACATATACTAGCACATACATATTCAGGTATACGTACACAAATACATACATATTCAGGTATACGTACACAAATACATACATATTCAGGTATACATACACAAATACATACATATTCAGGTATACGTACACAAATACATACATATTCAGGTATACGTACACAAATACATACATATTCAGGTATACATACACAAATAGATACATATTCAGGTATACGTACACAGATACATACATATTCAGGTATACGTACACACATACATACATATTCAGGTATACGTACACAAATACATACATATTCAGGTATACATACACAAATACATACATATTCAGGTATACGTACACAAATACACACATATTCAGGTATACACAAAATACATACATATTCAGGTATACATACACAAATAGATACATATTCAGGTATACGTACACAGATACATACATATTCAGGTATACATACACAAATGCATACATATTCAGGTATACGTACACAAATACATACATATTCAGGTATACATACACAAATACATACATATTCAGGTATACGTACACAAATACATACATATTCAGGTATACATACACAAATACATACATATTCAGGTATACGTACACAAATACATACATATTCAGGTATACATACACAAATACATACATATTCAGGTATACATACACAAATACATACATAGTCAGGTATACGTCACAAATACATACATATTCAGGTATACGTACACAAGCACATATATATTCAGGGTATACATATACAAAGCAACACATATTCAGGTATACGTACACACACATACATATTCAGGTATACACATACACGCACACACATATTCAGGTATACGTACACAGAAGATACATATTCAGGTATACATATACAAGCACACACATATTCAGGTATACGTACACAGGCACATACTTATTCAGCATACATGTACAAGCATATACATATTTAGGGCATATGTACACAAGCACATACATATTCAGGCATACCTTTTGGCATACATATTCAGGCATATAGACACAAGTACATATACATATTCAGGCACACGCACACAAGCATACATATTCAGGCATACATACACACGTACATACATATTCAGGCATATACACAAAAGCACATACATATATTTAGGCATATACAGAAAAGCACATACATATTTAGGAATATACCCACAAATACATACATATCTCAGGCATATACACAAAGCGCATACATATGCAGGCATGTACACACAAGCACATAAATATTAAGGCAAATACATACAAGCACATACATATTCAGGCTTACATACACAGGCGCACACATATTTAAGGCATATACACACGAGCACATACATAGTCAGGCCCCTGCATACACACAGGCTCACACCTAAGCAAGCATATACACACAAGCACATGCATATTCAGCGACATAAAGACAAGCACATACATAGTCAGGCATACGCACAAGCACATACATATTCAGACATATACACACAAGCACATACATATTCAGGCATATACACACAAGTACATACATATACTTACATATTATTATGAGTAACAAGTAATGAAGATGAGACAGCTGAAAAAATATGTAGATATCTCAATGGAAGAACTTCAAACAGGTATAAAAAAAGTGGGGGTAGGAAAAGCCTCAGGAGCAGATCAAGTTTATCCAGAAATGATTAAAAACGAAGGGAGAGGCAGACAGACTATTAAATGCAAAATGTCAACAAGCGTGGAAGTCAAAACAGGTGCCAGACGACTGGAAAAGGGAACGGTAGTACAAATACACAAGAAAGGATCAACTATGGAATGCTCAAAACTATAGAGGGATATCACTACTTAGCGTACCAGGAAAAATGTATGCCAGGATTCTGGAAATGAGACTAAGGAAAAGAGTAGATGATCAGATTGAAGAGCATCCAGATTGGATTTAGACCAGGAACAAGTGTACAAGGTCACACATTTACAATTAGACAAATAATAGAAAAATTCCTTGAGAGAAACATTGACTTGCACCTGTCAGAGGAATGAGAGAGGCAAATGCAAAGAAAATCAAAGCAATACTAGTAACTAGGGAAGTTCAAACACAAGATCTTAAATCAGGCAGGGAGAATTTAGAACAAGTTCAAAGCCACAATTACTAAGGAGTAATGATTAACTCAGAGGGAAAACTAAGAGACGAAATCAGCCAGAGAATCAAAAAGGCAAGTACAATATATAACCATCTAGAAAAGGCATTTGTAGGTAAGCAAGAATTGTCAACAAAACCAAAATAGCAGTATACAACACAGTTTATTGTCCTACTCTCCTCTATGGCAGTGAGACCTGGACCTTAGACAGCAGGGAATACAGTAGAGTGCAAGCAGTCCAAAATGAAATATCTAAGAAGAGTAGTAGGGAAAACTAAAAGAGACAAAATCAGAAACACAACAATAAGAGATCAAACCAAAGCAGATAGCATAAAAACTAAGATAGAAATGAGTAAACTGAGATAGTTTGGGCATGTTAACAGAATGAATGATAATAGAATAGCTAAATCAGTATACAGTACTAAAACTCAAGGTAAAAGACCAAAAGGCAGACATCGGAGAAAGTGGGAAGAAGATATAAAAGAGGCATTAACGCAAAGAAATTTAACTTTCACGGAAGGAAACAGAAACTGTCAGGACAGGGCAGCCTGGAGAAATATCCTTTCGGGCATCTAAAACCCATATACTGGAAGGGAGAATGGGAATTGATAAAGAAAGATAGACTTGTGCACATCATTAAATTCCAAATATAGTTCTATTATAGACATATACACGTCAATAAGTTCCAATCATTGTTCTATTATAGACCTACACACGTCAATAAGTTTCAAATATAGTTATATTATAGACCTATACGCATCAATAGGTTCCAAATATAGTTCTATTATAGACCTATAAACGTCAATAAGTTCCAAACATTGTTCTATTATAGACCTATACACATCAATAAGTTCCAAATATAGTTCTATTATAGACCTATACAAGTCAATAAGTTCCAATCATTGTTCTATTATAGACCTATACACATCAATAAGTTCCAATCATTGTTCTATTATAGACCAATACACATCAATACGTTCCAAATATTGTTCTATTATAGACCTATACACATCAATAAGTTCCAAACATTGTTCTATTATAGACCTATACACATCAATAAGTTCAATCATTGTTCTATTATAGACCTATACACATCAATGAGTTCCAAATATAGTTCTATTATAGACCTATACACGTCAATAAGTTCCAATCATTGTTCTATTATAGACCTATACACATCAATAAGTTCCAAACATAGTTCTATTATGACCTACACGTCGATAAGTTCCAAATCTATAATAGACCTATTCAAATTCAAAATATTTCTATTATATATACACATCCTATAAGTTCCAAATATAGTTCTAGTATAGACCTATTCAATAAATTCCAATTATATTTCTATTATAGACCTATACACGTCAACAAGTTCCAATCATTGTTCTATTATTGACCTATACGTTAAGTTCCAAATATAGTTCTACTATTATCGACCTATACACGTCAATAAGTTCCAAATATAGTTCTATTATATAGACCTATACACGTCAACAAGTTCCAATCATTGTTCTATTATTGACCTATACGCATCAATAAGTTCAAATATAGTTCTACTATTATCGACCTATACACGTCAATAAGTTCCAAATATAGTTCTATTATAGACATATACACGTCAATAAGTTCCAAATATAGTTCTAGTATAGACGTATAAACGTCAATAAGTTCCAATTATTGTTTTATTATAGACCTTTACACGTCAATAAGTTCGAAATTTGTTTTTTAATAGTAATATTTTTATTCATCCAAAGAACGAAATTACATTCTGTTCCTCATATGTAAGTTTAAAAATCATAATACGTAGATCTATTCATTATCAAAATTACTAAACATTAATGCAGCAATATAATAATATGAGTATTAGTATCACAAATACATCACAGAAATGTTTAAAATATACAACATCATTCGAGCCCTCCCACAGCTCCTCCCACACACAACCGACCCCCTCACACACACCCTTGGTCAAAGCTCATTCATCCCAGCCTGTCCCACACGTCAATTTGTTATGATAAATACATCACCATTTTCTGCCCATCACCCATCACACAACACTACCTAACCAACCCCTACGCACATGCACTCCTTCGATCAAAGCTCATTCATCCATTTCCACCCCCCAGATCCATTTGTTTTGATAAAGAGATTACAGAAATGCATAGGATACCCAAACCTCATTCATTACCACCCCTCCAGACACACACGCACAACACATCAAACTGACTCCCACACACGCCTTGGGACAAAGCCCATTCATTCATGCCCAACCTCCATCTCCATTTGAGTTGGTAATTACATCACACAAATGCGTAGGATTCCCCTCCCCCAACACACACACACACATATATATATACTACATCCCAACCGACCCCCCATACACGCCCTCGGTCAAAACTCATTAATCCACGTCCAACCCCCGACGTCCATTTTTTTTTTGGTTAAAAATCTTGACTGCTGACGGAATGAATGATTTCAGGTATCTGTTTGTGTTGGCCCTGGGACTCTAAAATACCACTTCTAATTATTTCTAGACAGTCAATGTCTGCATGAGGTGGATGAGTTTCGTCATCAGTGATGTCAGTCAGCTTTTTGGTTATACGTCGTTCATAACCTGTGTCAAATGAGTACTGTGTGTTCCCTATCAGCCCACCTGCCTTTCTGATCACCCCGTCAAGTCTCCTCTTATCAAATTTAGTTATGTTCCCACCCCAACTGGGGAAGCTCAAAGGTCAACACCGAACATATAACTGACGAATAGAACATTTGTAATAGGTGTGTATCGACATGAAAGGATCTCAGTTTTCTCATGCAATAAAGCCGTGTGTTCGCTTTTTTTTCATGATGTTGTCTGTGTCCTCGGTCCAATTCACTGTGTTATCAATTATTTTTCCTCAATACTTGTAGCTCTGTGCTCGCTCAATTTCTATCCCTTTTATATGGTGACTGGGAGGGTTCAATTTTATTTTTCGAAATCAATTATCATTTCCTTAGTTTTTGAAATATTCAATTCAATGTAGTTTTGGTCGCACCAGCTCACAAAATTGTCTACTCCACTTAAATGATTATTTTCATTGTCATTAATTATAAGTCCGATTTCCACAGTATCGTCCACGTATTTGTCTATGATGACGTCGTCATGTTTGGATCTGCAGTCTGGTGTACAGGGAAAAGAGAAATGGGGATATTACTGCACCCTGAGGAGCACCTTTATTAGTATATAATGTATCAAAAGTAAGGTCAACGGAAGGTTTGGTTTGGATTTCTAAGAGAAAGGGGGGAGATGAACGCCGCATTTTGACAAATTGTGGGCGGTTGCTGAGGTAATCTAAAAATCCAAAGTACAGTGTTAGCGTTGACATTCATTTTAAGGAGCGTTTCAGCGAGTATGTGTGGTTGGATTGTGTTAAATGCACTAGAAAAATCGTAAAACATAATTCGGATTGAACTGCCTTTTTTCTCAAGATGTGAGTAAATAGAATTTATTACATGTACCAAAGCATCATCAACACATCTATGTTTTCTATATGCAAACTGCAAAGGATTGATAAAATTGTCAACCAAGATTTGTAATGTGCAAAGAATTACTTTTTCAAATATTTTCAGGATATGCCGTTAATGCTATGGGGCGGAGGTCATTCATGTTGGTAACAGGTTTCTTTTTTGGAACTGGGACAATACACAAGGTTTTCCAAATACTTGGGATCACATGCTGGGACAATGACATATTATAAATGTAGCAGAAAACAGAACTCAGCTGGTCAGCGCACGTTTTAAGGACTTTGGGTTGAACACCATCGGGGCCATTCGCCTTATTTGGGTTAACTCTTTTCATGGTGTCTTTAACAAACATTTCAGTTATGACAATACATTCACTTTTGCCAACATTTATTCCTGTTAGTTTGTTTTTAATATTTTCTTTATTCTCACTGAAATCATGACAATCAAAGATGGCATAAAAATAATTTAATCATTACGATATGACACAGAATCAGACACCACTTCCGAACGTTTACGCTGAGACCCACTCATCAAATGCATACCCTTCCAGACTTTACTCGTCATTTAGTTTGACATTTTCTTCCATCTTACTTTTAAAGTCCTTTTACCTTTATCAATGGCCTTTTTAAAAATTCCTCTTGGACTATACGACGCTCATTTTTATCATTCGTCTGAAATGCTGTTTTCTTTTTGCTTTAAGAGCTCTTTTATTATAACAGTAACCCATGGCTTATTATTGCTGAAAATGTTAATATTTTTCTTAGGTATGACAGTTTCTACACAAAAAATTAATATAAGAACATACAGTGTCTGCCACTTCATTGATGTCATTGTTGTTTTCTCTAAAAATAGACCAGTCTGTTGACTCAAAACATCCTTGTTGACGCTCGCACGCTTCCTGGGTCCATTGTCGCACTGTCCTGGTTGTGTATGGTTCACGCTGAACACGAGGCAGATAGCGGGGAAACAGGCTTACCATGTTGTGATCTGACCGGCCAATGGGCGGGAGAGGTTGATGACGCTATTCTAACTCCCTAGTCAGTACTTGTACCCACTTGCTTATCCAATCACCCAATGGACATGACGCTATCTATTCTAACTCCCTAGTCAGTACTTGTCAGTGCTTGTACCCACTTGCTAATCCAATCACCCAATGGACATGACGCTATTCTAACTCCCTAGTCAGTACTTGTACTCACTTGCTAATCCAATCACCCAATGGACATGACGCTATCAGTCTAACTCCCTAGTCAGTACTTGTACCCACTTGCTAATCCAATCACCCAATGGACATGACGCTATTCTAACTCCCTCAGTCACCTGCTAATCCAATCACCCAATGGACATGACGCTATTCTAACTCCCCAGTCAGTGCTTGTAACCACTTGCTTATCCAATCACCCAATGGACATGACGCTATTCTAACTCCCCAGTCAGTAAACCACTTGCTTATCCAATCACCCAATGGACATGACGCTATTGTCAACTTGATCCAATCACCCAATGGACATGACGCTATCTGTCTAACTCCCCAGTCAGTACTTGTAATCACCAATCACCCAATGGACTGACGCTATCTATTCTAACTCCCAGTCAGTGCTTGTAACCACTTGCTTATCCAATCACCCAATGGACACGCTATTCTAACTCCTAGTCAGTACTTGTAATCAATCACCCAATGGACATGACGCTATTCTAACTCCCTCAGTCAGTGCTTGTAACCACTTGTTATCCAATCACCCCATGGTTATTCTAACTCCCCCAGTCAGTACTTGTACCCACTTGCTTATCCAATCACCCAATGGAATGATCTATTCTAACTCCCCAGTCGTACTTGTACCCACTTGCTAATCCAATCACCCAATGGACATGACGCCATTCTAACTCCCCAGTCAGTACTTGTCAAAATCACCCAATGGACATGACGCTATCTATTCTAACTCCCCAGTCAGTAGACTTGCTAATGAAATGACGTCTCAGTACTTGTACCCACTTGCTAATCCAATCACCCAATGGACATGACGCTATCATTCTAACTCCCCAGTCAGTACTTGTAACCACTTGCTTATCAATCACCCAATGGACATGACGCCATTCATTCTAACTCCTAGTCAGTGCTTGTGCTTATCCAATCACCCAATGGACATGACATTCTAACTCCCCAGTCAGTACTTGTAACCACTTGCTAATCCAATTTTATCACCCAAACTCTTGTGACAATGAGTATCATTTGCATATCAGCATCTGTCAGCTAACATCTCCAGTCACTGGGTCGAACATAACCAACACACGGACATGACGTATTCCGATTAATCAATTCTTATCCAATCACTGGCTGACATCCTGGTTTCCCTAGTCAGTACTTGTCACACTTGCTAATCCAATCACCCCATGGACATGATTTATTCTAACTTCAGTCAGTGTTGTACCCACTGTTTTTGGTCTTTTGGAAATACAATGGGATAAGTTAGACTGTTGAAATTCGGAACATCTGTTGCGTTTGATTCAAATTCTGCCAACAGTAACCAACAAGACGTATTCTTTGACAAAGACGTTCATCTATTTTCAGAACTCAAATATTTACTTGAGTTTTTTTCATATGTCAAATACACGGATATAACACATGTGACATACAGGCGTCCTTCTGCTGAGATTCAAATTCTGCCAACTATTGCTACTACTACTTCTACTACTACTACTTCTACTACTATTACTACTACTACTACTACCTACTACTACTACTACTACTACTACAGGCTACTACTGCGACTACTGATATACTACTACTACTACTACTACTACTACTTGCTACTACTACTACTACTTCTACTACTACTACTACTACTATTGGTAGTGAAGGTAATGACATATACTACTACTATTGGACTAAGGTAATGACATATACTACTACTACTACTAGTGAAGGTAATACTATACTACTACTATTACTACTGAAGGTAATGACATATACTACTACTATTGGTAGTGAAGGTAATGACATTATTACTACTATTGGTAGTGAAGGTAATGACATATACTACTACTATTGGTAGTGAAGGTAATGACATATACTACTACTATTGGTAGTGAAGGTAATGACATATACTACTACTATTAGTAGTGAAGGTAATGATGAGCATATACTACTACTATTGGTAGTGAAGGTGCAATGACATATACTACTGCTATTGGTAGTGAAGGTAAAGACATATACTACTACTATTGGTAGTGAAGGTAATGACATATACTACTACTACTAGTAGTGAAAGGTCATTGGTAGTGAAGGTAAAGACATATACTACTACTATTGGTAGTGAAGGTAAAGACATATATTACTACTATTGGTAGTGAAGGTAATTTGTAATGATTACATATACTACTACTATTGGTAGTGAAAGGTAATGACATATACTACTACTATTGGTAGTGAAGGTAATGACATATACTACTACTATTGGTAGTGAAGGTAATGACATAAGATAGGAACAAAGACGAGACAAATACTAGGATACGACTGATGGTCACTGGAGTAAATGTGAGAAGGAATAGGTTTGGAGTGACAGTTTCTGATGTCGGTGAGATGTTGGGTAAAGTGGTCAGCCAAACGAAGACCAGTTTCCCACAATGTATATCATATGACATCGTTTACAAAAACAGTGTAAATAATGTTTCTGCTGACAAATATGAAGGCTTAAGTGACTTTCAGTTCATGGTTGGGGAAGGATATGGATACCACTCCCTCAACATACGGCAGGTATTACAACGTCTCCTGCCACACTGGCGAGTACCCGTATAGGAAGGAGTATGTAACTTGCTGTGGACCAGGAGATCACGAAGATTCCTGTCCCGCCTATAAACAAAAAGAAGGCGGATCAGAAACACATCTCTTGTGACGTCATCATTTTGTAGGATGTTATAATGTTTTGAAACCAAATCCGTTATGTGTTTATTGTCAGGATGGTATGTCATGATAAGCTTCACTCATTCCATTAGGCTTTTGCTTGAGTTTAGGCATGACCGAGAGTGAATGGGATTGAGAGCAGATGAAATGATATGTTGTGGAAATTCTCTTCCCCGAAAGAATTCACCCATTCTCCCGGCCTGCTCCGCGAACTCTATGCCATCCTAACAGAGACGACGAAGACGCAGACATTGGGAGAAAGGGATTGCATTATTACAGGAGATAGGATGAGAAGATCAATATGGAAGGTAACTGTGACTGTCAGTTTCGTTTTAATAGATGGAGGTAGTGATTGACAAGATCACCCTGATGTCCAAAAGATTCACTTTCAGATGTGGATATTTGAAAGGTATAGCGTATCGCTAGAATGAATAATTGGACAAACTTGATGTATTCTTCAAGTATGTCCTTGGCCATAGATCAGAAACCTATGCCATTATCAATGTATGTGTAGTAGTGAAGGGGTTGTGGCCCTTTGAAGCTCTGTGGATGAGTAATTCTTGATGACCTATAAAGAGACAAGTGTAACTGGGGCCCATCTTGGTGTCCATGGCCACGCCACTGATCTCACAAAATATTGTTTGTGCT
>JAXRKP010002896.1:0-12500 GCA_037039925.1 Doris montereyensis | reverse complement strand
GACACCACAATGTCACGGACAAAAGGAAACCTTCAATGGACACGTGGAGCTATTACGTACTGGTACAGGTTCTATTTAGTGTCAACAAAAAGAACTTCAATGGACACGTGGAGCTATTATGTACAGGTTATGGTCAACAAACAGGCACTTCAATGGACACGTGGAGCTATTACGTACAGGTACAGGTTCTGTTTAGTGTCAACAAAAAGACAACTGAATCAGGTATTTACGTACAGGCAGATGTTCTATTTAGTGTCAACAAAAGACAACTTCAATGGACACGTGGAGCTATTACGTACAGGTACAGATGTTCTATTTAGTGTCAACAAAAAGACAACTTCAATGGACACATGGAGCTATTACGTACAGGTACAGGTTCTATTTAGTGTCAACAAAAGACAACTTCAATGGACACGTGAACCTATTACGTACAGGTCCAGGTTATATTTAGTGTCAACAAAAGACAACATCAATGGACACGTTGAGGTGTAAGGTACAGGTTTGTTTAGTGTCATGGACACGTGGAGCTATTACGTACAGGTACAGGTTCTATTTAGTGTCACCAAAAAATATAACTTCAATGGACAGGTGGAGCTATTACGTGCAGGTACAGGTTCTATTTAGTGTCAACAAAAAATATAACTTCAATGGAGAGGTGGAGCTATTACGTACAGGTACATGTTTTATTTAGTGTCAACAAAAAAGACAACTTGTATGGACACGTGGAGCTATTACGTACAGGTACAGGTTCTTGCTTAGTGTCAAGAAAAAGACAACTTGTATGGACACGTGGAGCTATTACGTACAGGTACATGTTCTATTTAGTGTCAACAAAAGACAATTTCTATGGACACGTTCAAGGTGGACACTTCAATGGACACGTGGAGCTATTATGTACATGTACAGGTTCTATTTAGTGTCAACAAAAAACTTCAATGGACAGGTGGAGCTATTACGTACAGGTACAGGTTCTGTTTAGTGTCAACAAAAAAGACAACTTCAATGGACAGGTGGAGCTATTACGTACAGGTACAGGTTCTGTTTAGTGTCAACAAAAAATTCAATGGAGACTTCAATGGACAGGTGGAGCTTATTACGTACAGGTATTATGTTTTATTTAGTGTCAAATAAAAAGACAACTTCTATGGACACGTGGAGCTATTACGTACTAGTTCTGTTTAGTGTCAACAAAAAGACAACTTGTATGGACACGTGGAGCTATTACGTACAGGTACATGTTCTATTTAGTGTCAACAAAAAGACAATTTCTATGGACACGTGGAGCTATTACGTACAGGTACAGGTTCTGTTTAGTGTCAACAAAAGACTTCAATGGACACGTGGAGCTATTATGTACATGTACAGGTTCTATTTAGTGTCAACAAAAAACTTCAATGGACAGTGGAGCTATTACGTACAGGTACCATGTTCCTATTTTAGTTGTCAACAAAAAAGACAACTCATCACATGGACACGTGGAGCTATTACGTACAGGTACAAGTTCTGTTTTAGTGTCAACAAGAAAAGACTTCAATGGAGACGTGGAGCTATTACGTGTTTGGTACAGGTTCTATTTAGTGTCAACAAAAAGGACAACTTCAACATGGACACCGTGGAGCTATTACGTCACAGGTACAGGGTTCTATTTAGTGTCAACAAAAAGATTTCAATGGACACGTGGAGTTTTTCACGTACAGGTACAGGTTTAATTTACGTGTCAACAAAGAGACAATTTTCAAAGGACACGTGGAGCTATTACGTACAGGTACTTGTTCTATTTAGTGTTCAACAAAACACACACACTTCAATGGACACGTGGAACTATTACGTTACAGGTACAGGTCTCTGTTTAGTTGTCAACAAAAAGACAACTTCAATGGACACGTGGAGCTATTACGTACAGGTACAGGTTCTATTTAGTGTCAACAAAAAGACAACTTCTATGAGGACACTGTGGAGCTATTACGTACAGGTTCTGCTTAGATGTCATCACAAAAAGACTTCAATGGACACGTGAGAGCTATTACGTACAGTTTCTGTTTAGTCAGTAGTCAACAAAAAGACTTCAATGGACAACGTGGAGCTATTACGTGCACGTACAGGTTCTGTTTAGTGTCAACAAACGACTTCATTGGACACGTGGAGCTATTACGTACAAGGCACAGGTTCTATTTAGTGTAAACAAAAAATGACAATACTTCTATGGACACGTCGAGCTATTACCGTACAGGCTACAGGTTTATTTTAGTGATCTAACAAAAAGACAAACTTCAATGAACAACGTGGATCTATTACGTACAGGTACACATGTTCTATTTAGTGTCAACAACAAATATAACTTCAATGGACAAGGTGGAGCTATTACGTACAGGTACATGTTCTATTTAGTGTAAACAAAAAGACAACTTCTAATGGACATAGGTCGAGCTATTACGTACAGGTACAGGTTCTGTTTAGTATCAACAAAAAGACAACTTCAATGAAACACGTGGATTCTATTACGTACAAGGTACATGTGTCTATTTAGTGTCAACAACAAATATAACTTCAATGGACAGCGTGGAGCTATTAGCGTTCAAGTACATGTTCTATTTAGTGTCAACAAAAAGACAAACTTCTATGGACACGTGGAGCTATTACGTACAGGATACAGGTTCTGTTCTAGTATCAACAAAAAGACAATTTCTAATGGGACACGTGGAGCTATTACGTACACGGTACATGTTCTATTTAGTGTCAACAAAAAGACTTCAATGGACACGTGGAGCTATTATGTACATGTACACAGGTTCTATTTAAGTGTCAACAAAAAATTCAACTGGACACGTGGAGCTATTTACGTACAGGCACAGTTTCTATTTAGCGTAAACGAAAAGACAACTTCAATGAACATGTCGGAGCTATTACGTACAGGTACAGGTCTCTATTTCGTGTCAACAAAAAACTTCAATGGACACGTGGAGCTATTACGTACAGGTACATGTTCTATTTAGTTGTCAACAAAAAGACAACTTCTATGGACACGTGGAGGTATTACGTACAGGTACAGGTTTCTATTTTAGTGTCAACAAAAAAGACAACTTTTATGGACACGTGGAGCTATTACGTACAAGGTACAAGGTTCTATTTTGTGTCAACAAAAAGACTTCAATGGACACGTGGAGCTATTACGTACAGGGTACAGGTTCTATTTAGTGTCAACAAAAAGAGAAACTCATATGGACACGTGGAGCTATTAGCGCACAGGTTCTGCTTAGATTGTCAACAAAAAGACCTTCAATGGAGACGTGGAGCTATTACGTACAGGTCTCTGTTTAAGTGTCAACAAAAGACTTCAATGGACACGTGGAGCTATTACATACACGTACAGGTCTCTGTTTAGTGTCAACAAAACGACTTTAATGGACACGATGGAGCTATTACTAGTACAGGCACAGGTTCTGCTTAGTTGTCAACAAAAAGACAACTTCTATGGACACGTCGAGCTATTACGTACAGGTACAGGGTTCTTATTTAGTGTCCAACAAATAAGACATTCAAATGACACCCTGGAGCTATTATCAGTACAAGTTACATGTTCTATTTAGTGTCAACACAAAGACTTCAAATGACACGTGGGAGCTATTACGTACAAGTAACATGTTCTATTTAGTGTCTACACAAAGACTTCAAATGACACGTGGAGCTATTACGTAGAGGTACATGTTCTAATTGACTGTCAACTAAAAAGACAACTTTTATGGACACCGTGAAAGCTATTCACGTACAGGTACAGGTTCTATTTAGTGTCAACAAAAAGACAACATATTGTATTGATTACACGTGGAGCTATTACGTACAGGTCTTGCTTAGTGTCAACAAAAAGCACTATCAATGGACACGTGGAGCTATTACGTACAGGTTCTGTTTAGTGTCAACAAAAAAGACTTCAAATGGACACGTGGAGCTATTACTGTACAGGCACAGGTTCTATTTAGTGTAAGCAAAAAGACAACTTCACAATGAACCACGTGGAGCTATTACGTACAGGTACAGGTTCTGTTTAGTGTCAAACAAAAAGACAACTTCAATTGAACACGTGGAGCTATTACGTTACAGGTACAGGTTTCTGTTTAGTGTCAGCTAACAAAACGACTTCTATATGGACACGTCGAGCTATATTACGTACAGGTACAGGTTCTATTACGTCAGTAGTCAACAAAAATACAACTTCAATGAACACCGTGGAGCTATTACGTACAGGTACAGGGTTCTAGTTTAGTGTCAACAAAGAGACAATTTCTAATGGACACGTGGAGCTATTACGTACAGGTACATGTTCTATTTAGTGTCAACAAAAAGACTTCAATGGACACGTGGAGCTCTTATTACATGTACATAGTGCAGGTTCATATTTCAAGTGCTCAAACAAAAAACTTCAAATGGGACACGTGGAGGCTATTACGTACAGGCACAGGTTTCTATTTAGTGGTAAACAAAAAGACAACTTCAATGGACACGCTGGTAGCTATTTTCGTTACAGGTACAGTTTCTATTTAGTGTCAACAAAAAGACTGCAATTGGACACGATGGAGCTATTACCGTACAGAGTACAGGTTCTATTTAGTGTCAACCAAAAAGACACACTTCTATGGGACACGTGGAGCTATTACGTACAGGTACACAGGTTACTATTTAGTAGTCAACAAAAAGACACACTTCCTTATCCTGGACACGTCGGAGCTCTAATTACGTAACAGGTACAGGTTCCTATTTAGTAGTCTCAACAAAAAGGACTTCTATAATGGACACGTGGAGCTATTATCGTACAGGTACAGGTTCTATTTAGTGCCAACAAAAAGACAACCTTATAATGGACACGTGGAGCTATTACGTACAGGTACAGGTTCTATTTAGTGTCAACAAAAAGACTTCAATGGACACGTGGAGCTAATTACGTACAGGGTACAGGGTCTATTTAGTGTCAACAAAAAGACAACTTATATGGAAGCACATGGAGCTAATTACGTACAGAGCACAGGTTCTATTTAGTGTCAACAAAAAGATGTCAAATGGACACGTGGAGTTTTTACGTACAGGTACATGTTCTAATTTATGTGTCAACAAAAAATATAACTTCTATGCTAGTTACGTTACATGTTCTATTTAGTAAGTGTCAACAAAAAAGACTTCAGTGGACAACGTGGGAAACTATTACGTACAGAGTACATGTTCTATTTAGTGTCAAGAAAAAGACTTCAATGGACACGTCGAACTATTACGTACAGGTACCATGTTATATTTAGTGTCAATAAAAAGACTTCCAATGGACACGTGGAACTATTACGTACTGGTACAGGTTCTATTTTAGTGTAAAAAAAAAAGACACACTTCTATGGACACGTGGAGCTATTACGTACAAGGTACAGGTTCTATTTAGTGTCAACAAAAAGACAACTTCTAATGGACACGTGGAGCTATTACGTACACGTTACAGGTTCTGTTTAGTGTCAACAAAACGACTATCAATGGACACGTGGAGCTATTAGTTACAGGTACAGGTTATCTATATTTATAGTGTAAACAAAAAGACACTCTTCTATGGACACGTGGAGCTATTACGTACAGGTACAGGTTCTATTTAGTGTCAACAAAAAAACAACTTCTTCAATGGACCACGTGGAGCTTATTACGTGCAGGTACAATGCTTCTGTTTTAGTTGTCAACAAAAAAGACTTTATTATGGACACGATGGAGCTATTACGTACAGGTACAGGTTTCTGTCTTAGTGTCAACAAAAAAGACTACTTCAATGGGACACGTGGAGCTATTACGTACAGGTACAGGTTCTGTTTAGTGTCAACAAAAAGACTTCTATGGACTCGTGGAGCTATTACGTACAGGTACAGGTTCTGTTTAGTGTCAAAGAAAAAGACTTCTATGGACATTGTGTAGCTATATACGTACAAGGTACATGTTCTATTTTAGTGTCAACAAAAAGACTTCTCAATGGACACGTGGAGCTATTATGTACAGGTTACAGGTTCTATTTTAGTTGTCAACGAAAAACTTCAATGGACACGTGCGAGCTATATACGTACAGGGTACAGGTTCTATATTTAGTGATCAACAAAAAAGACACACTATGCTATGGACACGTGAGAGCTATTATCGTACAGGTACATAGGTTTCTATTTAGTGTCGAACAAAAAGACAACTTATATGGACACGTGGAGCTATTACGTACAGGTTCTGCTTTGTGTCAACAAAAAGACCTCAATCGACACCGTGGAGCTATTACGTACAGGTTCTGTTTAGTGTCAACAAAAAGACTTCAAATGGACACGTGGAGCTATTACGTACAGGTTCTGTTTAGTGTCAACAACAAAGACTTCAATGAGACAACGTGGAGCTATTACGTACATGTTCTATTTAGTGTCAACCAAAAAGACATTCAATGGACACGTGGAGCTATTACGTACACGTACAGGTTCTGTTTAGTGTCAACAAAACGACTTCAATGGACACGTGGAGCTAATAACGTACAGGCACACGTTCTATTTAGTGTAAAGCAAAAAAGACAACTTCTATGGACACGTTGAGCTATTACGTACAGGTACAGGTTCTATTTAGTGTCAACAAAAAAGACAACTTCAATGAACACGTGGAGCTATTACGTACAGGTACAGGTTCTGTTTAGGTGTCAACAAAAAGACAAATTTCTATGGACACGTGGGAGCTATTACGTACAGGTACATGTTCTATTTAGTTGGTCAACAAAAAAGACTTCAATGGGACACGTGGAGCAATTATGTACATGTACAGGTTCTATTTAGTGTCAACAAAAAACTTCAATGGACACGTGGAGCTATTACGTACAGGTACAGGTTCTATTTAGTGTAAACAAAAAGACAACTTCTATGGACACGTGGAGCTATTACGTACAGGTACAGGTTTCTATTTAGTGTCAACAAAAAGACAACTTCTATGGACAGGTGGAGCTATTACGTACAGGTACAGGTTCTGTTTAGAGTGTCAACAAAAAGACAACTTCAATGGACAGGTGAAGCTATTACGTACAGGTACAGGTTCTATTTATGTGTCAACAAAAAGAACAACTTCCTATGGACACGTGGAGCTATTACGTTACAGGTACAGGTTCTATTTAGTGTCAACACAAAAAGACTTCAATGGACACGTGGAGCTATTACGTACAGGTACAGGTTCTATTTAGTAGTCATAACAAGAAAAGACAACTTTCTATGAGACACGTCGGAGCTATTACGTACAGGCACAGGTTCTATTTAGTGTCAACAAAAAAGATGTCAATGGACACGTGGAGTTTTTTACGTACAGGTACAGGTTCTATTCTAGTGTCAACAAAAAGACTTCAGTGGACACGTGGAACTATTTACGTACAGGTACATGTTCTATTTAGTGTCAAGAAAAAGACTTTCAATGGACACGTCGAACTATTACGTACAGGTACATGTTATATTTAGTGTCAACAAAAAGACTTCAATGGAACACGTGGAGCTATATACGTACAGGTAACGAGGTTCTATTTAGTAGTCAACAAAAAAGACAACTTCTCTATGGACACAGTGGAGCTTATTACGTACAAGGTTCTGCTTAGTAGTCAACAAAAAGACTTCAATGGACACGTGGAGCTATTACGTACAGGTTCTGTTTAGTGTCAACAAAACGACGTTCAATGGACACGTTGAGCAATTACATACAGGTTCTGTTTAGTGTCAACAAAACGACTTCAATGGGCACGTTGAGCAATAACATACAGGTTCTGTTTAGTGTCAACAAAAAGACTTCAATGGACACGTGGAGCTATTACGTACATGTTCTATTTAGTGTCAACAAAAAGGACGTCAATGGACACGTGGAAGCTATTACGTAGACGTACAGGTTCTCTGTTTTAGTGTCAACAAAACGACCTTCAATGGACACGTGGAGCTATATTACGTACAGGACAACAGGTTCTATTTAGTGTCTAAGCAAAAAGACACACTTTTATGGACACGTCGAGCTATTACGTACAGGTACAGGTTCTATTTAGTGTCAACAAAAAGACAACTTCAACGAACAACGTGGAGCTATTACGTACAGGTACAGGTTCTGTTTAGTGTCAACAAAAAAGGACAATTTTCTATGGGACACGTGGAGCTATTACGTACAGGTACCATGTTCTATTTAGTGTCAACAAAAAGACTTCAATGGACACGTGGAGCTATTACTGTACATGTACAGGTTCTAATTTAGTGTCAACAAAAAACTTCAATGGACACGTGGAGCTATTACGTACTAAGGGCACAGGTTCTATTTTAGTGTAAACAAAAAGACAACTTCAATGGACACGTGGAGCTATTACTGTACAGGTACAGGTTCTATTTAGTGTCAACAAAAGACTGCAATGGACACGTGGAGCTATTACGTACAGGTACAGGTTCTATTTAGTGGTAAACAAAAAGACAACTTCAATGGACACGTGGAGCTATTACGTACAGGTACAGGTTCTGTTTAAGTGTCAACAAAAAGACATACATCAATGGGACAGGTGGAGCTATTACCATACAGGTACAGGTTCTATTTAAGTGTCAACAAATAAAGACTTCAATGGACACGTGTGAGCTATTACGATACAAGGTTACAAGGTTCTATTTAGTGTCAACAAAAAAGACAAACTTAATATGGTACACGTGGAGCTATTACGTACAGGCACAGGTTCTATTTAGTGTCAACAAAAAGATGTCAATGGACACGTGGAGTTTTTACGTACAGGTACAGGTTCTCTATTTAGTGTCAACAAAAAGACTTCAGATGGCACACGCTTGGAACTATTACGTACAGGTACATGTTCTATTTTAAGTGTCAAGAAAAAGTACTTCAATGGACACGTTCAGTTAAAACTATTACGTACAGGTACATGTTTTATTTAGTGTCAACAAAAAGACAACTTCAAGGACACGTGGAGCTATTACCTACAGGTACAGGTTCTATTTAGTGTCAACAAAAAGACAACTTCAATGGACACGTGGAACTATTACGTACAGGTACAGGTTCTGGTTTAGTGTCAACAAAAAGACAACTTCAATGGACACGTGGAGCTATTACGTACAGGTTTCTATTTAGTGTCAACAAAAAGACTTCAATGGACACGTGGAGTTATTACACGTACAGGTTCTGTTTAGTGTCAACAAAACGACTACAATGGACACGTGGAGCTATTACGTACAGTTCACAGGTTCTATTTAGACTATTACGTAAACGTACAGGTTCTGTTTAGTGTCAACAAAGACTTCAATGGACACGTGGAGCTATTACGTACGAGGTTCTATTACAAAAAACGACTTCTGGACACGTCGAGCTATTGTACAGGTTCTATTTAGTGTCAACAAAAAATATAACTTCAATGGACAGGTGGAGCTATTACGTACAGGTACATGTTCTATTTAGTGTCAACAAAAAGACAACTTCTATGGACAGGTGGAGCTATTACGTACAGGTACAGGTTCTGTTTAGTGTCAACAAAAAGACAATTTCTATGGACACGTGGAGCTATTACGTACAGGTACATGTTCTATTTAGTGTCAACAAAAAGACTTCAATGGACACGTGGAGCTATTATGTACATGTACAGGTTCTATTTAGTGTCAACAAAAAGACAACTTCTATGGACACGTGCAGCTATTATTACGTACAGGTACGGGTTCTAATTAGGTGTCAACAAAAGACAACTTTGTGGACACGTGGAGCTATTACGTACAGGCACAGGTTCTATTTAGTGTAAACAAAAACTGCAATGGACACGTGGAGCTATTACGTACAGGTACAGGTTCTATTTAATGTCAACAAAAAAGACAACTTCTATGGACACGTGGAGCTATTACGTACAGGCACAGGTTCTATTTAGTGTCAACAAAAAGACAATTTCTATGGACACGTGGAGCTATTACGTACAGGTACATGTTCTATTGAGTGTCAACAAAAAGACTTCAATGGACACGTGGAGCTATTACGTACAGGTACAGGTTCTATTTAGTGTCAACAAAAAGACTTCAATGGACACGTGGAGCTATTACATACAGGTACATGTTCTGTTTAGTGTCAAGAAAAGACTTCAATGGACACGTGGAACTATTACGTACAGGTACATGTTCTGTTTAGTGTCAACAAAAAGACTTCAATGGACACGTGGAACTATTACGTAAGACAGGTTCTATTTAGTGTCAACAAAAAGACAATTTCTATGAACACGTGGAGCTATTACGTACAGGTTCTGCTTAGTGTCAACAAAAAGACTTCTATGGACACGTGGAGCTATTACGTACAGGTTCTGTTTAGTGTCAACAAAACGACTGCAATGTTCACGTTGAGCTATTGAGGACATGTTCTATTTAGTGTCAACAAAAAGACTTCAATGGACACGTGGAGTTATTACATACAGGTACAGGTTCTATTTAGTGTCAACAAAAAGACAACTTCAATGGACACGTGGAGCTATTACGTACAGGTACATGTTCTATTTAGTGTCAACAAAAAGACAACTTCAATGGACAGGTTACGTACACGTACAGGTTCTGTTTAGTGTAACAAAACGACTTCAATGGACACGTGAAGCTATTATGTACAGGTACAGGTTCTATTTAGTGTAAACAAAAAGACAACTTCTATGGACACGTGGAGCTATTACGTACAGGTACAGTTTCTATTTAGTGTCAACAAAAAGACAACTTCAATGGACACGTGGAGCTATTACGTACAGGTACATGCCCTGTTTAGTGTCAACAAAAAGACTTTTATGGACACGTGGAGCTATTACGTACAGGTACAGGTTCTGTTTAGTGTCAACAAAAAGACTACTTCAATGGACACGTGGAGCTATTACGTACAGGTACAGGTTCTGTTTAGTGTCAAGAAAAAGACTTCTATGGACACGTGGAGCTATTACGTACAGGTACAGGTTCTGTTTAGTGTCAAGAAAAAGACTTCTATGGACATGTGGAGCTATTACGTACAGGTACATGTTCTATTTAGTGTCAACAAAAAGACAACTTCAATGGACACGTGGAGCTATTACGTACAGGTACAGGTTCTGTTTAGTGTCAACAAAAAGACAACTTCAATGGACAAATGGAGCTATTGAGGACAGGTACAGGTTCTATTTAGTGTCAACAAAAAGACAACTTCTATGGACACGTGAACCTATTGCGTACAGGTCCAGGTTTTATTTAGTGTCAACAAAAGACAAAAGGACACGTGGAGCTATTACACAGGTACATGTTCTATTTAGTGTCAACAAAAAACAACTTCAATGGACAGGTGGAGCTATTACGTACAGGTACATGTTCTATTTAGTGTCAACAAAAAGACAACTTCAATGGATACGTGGAGTTATTACGTACAGGTACAGGTTCTATTTAGTGTCAACAAAAAAGACAACCATAAGTAGATAGTAAGAATGTATAAATGTTCTGCTTAATCATATACATAATTTTTATTTCCAGCAATCCTAATAGGGAGCAAAAGGATAACTCTCCAAAACTGTTTCCCTATAGAAAGAGCTTGGACCCGAGTCAGATAAGAATAATGCAAACCTAGGATAGAGTTTTGACCTCTTAACTGTGGTAGCATCGAGGTGAACAATGATACTTTTTTATTTAAATCTAAATCTGGTGTGGAAGGAGTTTCTATGAAGATATCTGACAACGCCTTTGACTTTTAACTATTCAATGCTACAAACGAAATATGTGAACCTTCTTTCGTGTTGTGTTGGTCTGTGAGTGAAGAATCACGTGAGTCTGCTATTCATATCATTGTAATCTCGTGCAGCGTCCCATTTTGGTGGCACTCAAAACATTGTAAACACGATTATGTTAGACATGGGCACATTGAACTATTACACACAGGCTCTATTTAGTGTCAATAAAGACAAGATATTATAAACCATCTAAATGTTAACACTAGACAATGCTGTCATTAGTTTATAGCGCAAATAAGCAAATTCAAAAACTACAATATTAATTTCTTAGGGTTATCACAAATCTGAATCTTCAAGCAAAATTCTAAACAAACGTCTTGGACGATTGCGACGCTACGAGACGTTTTATGTGAAGAAACCCGGGTGAACGGATTTGTCAACTTTCCTGGTTTTCCGTGGTTGAGTTTTCATCACATTGTCATGTCTTTGTGTGTTATTCGTCGTCCTCGGTCTCACTGTGTGACGTGATGGACGTGTGAGAGACGTGTAGATCTATGTTTTTCTCACTGTGTTTTGGTTCCTGTCGCCGTGACGTGTAGATTTAGGCCGATGCTTTTCAAAGTGTGGTACGCGTACTCGTGCCGGTACGCCAGCCATCGACTCTCGGTACGTCGAGGTTAAGAACCTGGCCGGTTTTTAAAAATGTGAATACTAGGCTTGTTTCGCCCACCGGTCCGTGGCACATAGAACAAAATACCGCCAGTCCGCCACATCGAATAGTTTGACAGACACTGGTCTAGGCCGTTTG
>JAXRKP010002895.1:0-27500 GCA_037039925.1 Doris montereyensis | reverse complement strand
TATTGAAAACAGTGTTGAGGTGGTAGAGCATTGTGTCTAAGGCTGCTGTCTCTGCTTCAAAGTTGGTACATTTTTCTCCACAAGCCCCAGAGAATTCATCAGAGGTGCCATCTGGATATTAGATGTAGATACCATACCCTGCATTTGATGTTGCTTTGAGAGCTGACCCATCTGTGTATACATGGATCCAGCTGTCAGGGCAGTCATCAATGGGTTTTTTGTGATGACATCATCAGGGTTAGCGGATCTGATTTCTTTTTTGATCGGCAATCAGCTCCATATTGATTTGAGACTCTTTGAATACGATATTTGGTGGTTCTCCGTTTCCCGTGGCGTTTCTTTTATTTGTTCCGGGCGATGGCATCTTTCTTTGAGCTCATAGTATGATGTAGGGGTGATTTTAGAGACATTTGTTCACATTCAGTTCACACACTGTTAGATCTATAGTCTAAACGATATATATAGTATGATATAATTATGCAAGTTGCCCTTCAAATTATGATCGAATGCACACTTCTTCGTTTCGTCTTTATTTAGGACATAATGGGAAAATTATTTTTCAACATTTGTGTGTCATCTGCATACATGAAAATCGAGAAGGTTCTCTAGTGCTAACGAGTCAAATGTGCCAATGAATAAAGTAAGCATTCAAATCCAAATTCGGTGTAAATGAATGAAATGCGCATAGTGAATCCATTTAATGTGCAAAATGTGTAAACACAAAGTTCATTCATGCTACAAAGGAACCACAGTGGAGTCAAGTCAAAAATGAACAACGACAATAGATGACAACTCCACCAATAAAGACAGAACAAACGCGTGAACTTTCGAATACGGTATAATAACCCTTCGTCAGACGACAAACGAGAAACGTGCAGAATCTAGATCTAAACACTAATGAAGGCATCGCACAATGTGATGTCAGGAGAAAAACAGAAAGGATGAAGAACAAAAGAAAAAATACCGTGATAATATGAATGTTTGAATGAGTAGAAAAAGACTACAGAGAACCGAGAATGGAAGATTAAGATCTAGAAAAAATAAATAAATGAAATGACGTATTATACAAAGGGTAGGCTACTCTTCGACTATTTCTTCGACAGTCCATTTCATTTCGTCACAGATATCTTTAGGACATCTTACCCTCTTGACCTGGTAATTGCTAACACAGTAACAGCTCTTTTCACCGTGTGTGATAATGATATGCAGTTGACCGTATAAATCAGCATAATGTAATAGAATCTAGTGTTCTGGTTATGCGAAGATAATTTCACCTCTTGATATTCGTACAGGTAATTTATCGTTGATGAGTATTTTCTGGTAGATATTAGCTTGTTTGTTAAAAAAAACCCTGATTGAAATGAATGGCACCTCTTTGGTGTTGATATTTAAATCATCTATCTCAGTGGCATTTGAATTATATTCCCCTCGATGACTATTAATGATAATAGTACATCTGTATTTTCTACATCGGGCCAATGAAATTGCCCGCCGAATTTGTTTCTTATGTTACATTCATTGGATTCCTTAAGCCGAATTTGAATTTATGTTGCATTAATTGAATTCTTAAGCCGAATATAAATTCTCTTTATGTTGCATTTTATTAGATTCCTAAGCCGAATTTGAATTCTTTATGTTGCATTTATTGCATTCCTGCCGAATTTGAATTCCTTATGTTGCATTTATTGCATTCCTTAAGCCGAATTTGAATTCCTTATGTTGCATTTATTGCATTCCTTGAGCAGAATTTGAATTCCTTATGTTGCATTTATTGCATTCCTTAAGTCGAATTTGAATTCCTTATGTTGCATTTATTGCATTCCCTTGAGCCGAATTTGAATTCCTTATGTTGCATTTATTGCATTCCTAAGTCGAATTTGAATTCCTTATGTTGCATTTATTGCATTCCTGTCGAATTTGAATTCTTATGTTGCATTTATTAGACTCTTGCCGAATTTGAATTCCTTATGTTGCATTTATTGGATTCCTTAAGCCGAATTTGAATTCTTATGTTGCATTTACTAGATTCCTTTAAAATTTGAATTTTTATGTTGCATTTATTGCATTCCTTAAGCCGAATTTGAATTCTTATGTTGCATTTATTGCATTCCTTAAGCCGAATTTGAATTCCTTATGTTGCATTTATTGCATTCCTTAAGCCGAATTTGAATTTATGTTGCATTTATTGCATTCCTTAAGCCGAATTTGAATTCTTATGTTGCATTTATTGATTCTTACGAATTGAGTTCCTTATGTTGCATTTACTAGATTCCTGTAAGATCAGCATACTATTGGCACATTTGACTCGTTAACACTATAATAGCACAATCAATAATCAAAGGATGCATATAAAGAGTATACAGAAGAGTTCTTAGTACTAAACATTGGGGAACATCAAATTTCAATGAAAATAATTCAGATTCGTGTTGATTATTCATACATTCATATTATCATCGTCTTTTTCTTTCTTTCTTCCTTCTTTTCTGTTGGTAAATTGTGATTCAAACCAATGAAGAATATTGTCATGAAAATTGAAAAACCTTCTAAAAAGATGCGACCATCGCAAAGACAGCACTTGAACTGTGACAGTGGTTACCATCGAAAAGAATCATATATAGCACGAACAACACTGTGACAGTTCCCTGTTACTAACTGTTAGTGTTGAAATGTATTTCAGGTAATCATTTTCCATAGATATAGATTGGTAATCTATTTTCTTCCTTTAAATGTAATAAACTTATATAACAGCATTGGTAACTGTTTTAAAGGTATATAATTGAACTGTTAAATTATATATATATATATATATATATATATAATTTGAATTATATATATATATATATTTATATATATAATTTTATTATACATTTATTATGTAATAATTTTCCATAAGTCAATATTCCCTTTGTCAACGTGTCATAAACTTCTTATCAAAAATATCAAAATGCCAATTCTTTCGTCATGTACACTAGCCCATTATCAGAAATCTTTAAAGAAAATTCAACGTCTTACCATCAATGTGCTGATGATAACCGATTGTACAATGTTAATATTAATATCGATATTGGCTTAGATGAAATCATTAGAAAAAGCGAAGCTTGCATAGCCTTACACGAAGGAATGGATGGATGCAAACAAATTAAACGTCATGAGAAAACAGAAGTAATAAAAAATGGGAAAAGACGAACGATGAAAAGTAATCAGAATAGCATTGATTTAGGGGGGAAGATAAAATCAACATGTTAAATAAGGTGAAAACTTTGGAACCATTTTTTTACTCTGAACTTTCTATGGATCCTCAAATGAGCTCCTTAGTCAAATCACTAACGTGTTCCTTGGGAATGGCTAGCTCCATACATCCATTCCTCACAAGCGATGCTCACAAAAAAACTTATCACAACTCTCTTATGTTCTCCAAGCTTGACTATTGCTTCCCTTGTTGTTTAGAAACAAATCAATTGGAGATGGGTAGAGCCAGTATATGTGCAAAGCCTGAAGAAAAAGGATAGAAAAGATAAAGAGGCAAAGAAATTTAACAAATTGAGATGGGTAACTAAAAGTACAGTGCTAAAGCCCAAGGAGAAAGATCTCCTCGATAGTGGGAAGAAGATAAACCCAGGCATTGAAGCATAGAATGGGAACTTTTTTGGAAAGAACTGAAAAACCGAGGACAGGGCATCCAGAGAATGATCAACCTGATAAAGAAAGAACCCATACACCGAAAGGTAGAATGGCAATATAAAGAAAGAACCCATACACCGAAAGGTAGAATGGCAACTGATAAAGAAAGAACCCATACACCGAAAGGTGAATGGGAACTGATAAAGAAAGAACCCATACACCGAAAGGTAGAATGGCAACTGATAAAGAAAAGAACCCATACACCGAAAGGTAGAATGGGAACTGATAAAGACAGAACCCATACACCGAAAGGTGGAAATGGCAACTGATAAAGAAAGAACCCATACACCGAAAGGTAGAATGGCAACTGATAAAGAAAGAACCCATACACCGAAAGGTAGAATGGCAACTGATAAAGACAGAACCCATACACCGAAAGGTAGAATGGCAACTGATAAAGAAAGAACCCATACACCGAAAGGTAGAATGGCAACTGATAAAGAAAGAACCCATACACCGAAAAAGGTAGAATGGCAACTGATAAAGAAAGAACCCATACACCGAAAGGTAGAATGGCAACTGATAAAGAAAGAACCCATACACCGAAAGGTAGAATGGCAACTGATAAAGAAAGAACCCATAACCGAAAGGTGTACAATGGCAAATATTAATATCGATATTGGCTGAGAATGGCAACTGATTAGAAAAACCCATACACCGAAAGGTAGAATGGCATGGATAAAGAAAGAACCCACACCGAAAGGTAAATGGAACTGATAAAGAAAGAACCCATACACCGAAAGGTAGAATGGCAACTGATAAAGAAAGAACCCATACACCGAAAGGTAAATGGCAACTGATAAAGAAAGAACCCATACACCGAAAAAGGTAGAATGGCAACTAA
The DNA here is from genome assembly GCA_037039925.1 of Doris montereyensis. Classification (NCBI taxonomy): domain Eukaryota; kingdom Metazoa; phylum Mollusca; class Gastropoda; order Nudibranchia; family Dorididae; genus Doris; species Doris montereyensis. Next base: position 22,975 of record JAXRKP010002895.1, on the reverse strand, counting down.
TGAAAAGAAAGAACCCATACACCGAAAGGTAGAGTGGGAACTGATAAAGAAAGAACCCAATTGACACCGAAAGGAAAATGGCAACATAAAGAAAGAACCCATACACCGAAAGGTAGAATGGCAACTGATGAAAGAACCATATTTTTTAAAGGAAACTGAAATGGGCAACTGATAAAGACAGAACCCATACACCGAAAGGTAGAATGGGAACTGATAAAGAAAGAACCCATAACGAAAGGTAGAATGGGAACTGATAAAGAAAGAACCCATACACCGAAAGGTAGAATGGCAACTGATAAAGAAAGAACCCATACACCGAAAGGTAGAATGGAACTGATAAAGACAGAACCCATACACAAAGGTAGAATGAACTGATAAAGAAAGAACCCATACACCGAGCTTGAAAGAACCTGCACCGAAAGGTAGAATGGCAACTGATAAAGACAGAACCCATACACCGAAAGGTGAGTGGGAACTGATAAAGACAGAACCCATACACCGAAAGGTAGAGTGGGAACTGATAAAGACAGAACCTATACACCGAAAGGCAGAATGGCACTGATAAAGACAGAACCTATACACCGAAAGGCAGAATGGCAACTGATAAGCAACTGAAGAACCCATACACCGAAAGGTAGAATGGCAACTGATAAAGAAAGAACCCATACACCTAAAGGTAAGAATGAAAAAACCCAACAGGATCCAAAGAAAGAACCCATACACCGAAAGGTAGAATGGGAACTGATAAAGAAAGAACCCATACACCGAAAGGTAGAATGGCAACTGATAAGAAAGAACCCATACACCGAAAGGTAGAATGGCAACTGATAAAGAAAGAACCCATACACCGAAAGGTAGAATGGCAACTGATAAAGAAAGAACCCATACACCGAAAGGTAGAATGGCAACTGATAAAGAAAGAACCCATACACCGAAATGTAGAATGGCAACTGATAAAGAAAGAACCCCATACACCGAAAGGTAGAATGGCAACTGATAAAGACAGAACCCATACACCGAAATGTAGAATGGCAACTGATAAAGACAGAACCCATACACCGAAAGGTAGAATGGCAACTGAACCCAAAGAAAGGTAGAATGGCAACTGATAAAGAAAGAACCCATACACCGAAAGGTAGAATGGCAACTGATAAAGACAGAAAGATGATTTGGAGGCATCTAAAACCCATACACTGGGAAGGATAAAGAAAGAACCCTGATAAACCGAAAGAAAGAATGGCAACTGATAAAGAAAAACCCATACACCGAAAGGTAGAATGGCAACTGATAAAGACAGAACACCATACACCGATAAAGAAAGGTAGAATGGCAACTGATAAAGACAGAAAGAAAGAAGCATGCCATCGTCTAATCGTGTTATTGTCATTGAGGTATCGATAAATTATGGGCCGAAAAGAAACACCTTGCTAGTGGGCCACGTCAACTCGGTCAATCTAACTAGCCGTGTAAAATATCACAATGAGAGTCAACAACTGTATAGCATTATGTTACTTCTACTTATTGGCGTATTGATCCAATGGAAAAGCTCCAGTTATGCACATGATGATAATGATGATGAAGATGATGACAATGAAGATAATGAAGATAATGATGATGATGATGATGATGATGATGATGATGATGATGATACATGATCTTAAGGCAGATTTCCTTTTTTCCTCCCTTTCGGGAAACTCTAACCTCGTATGTCAACAGGGGTACTCGGTAGTCCAGGGGCAAGGTGTTGGCCTCTCAACCAAGAGGAAGTGAGTTCGAGCCCCGCCAATGATTGAACATTTTTCTCGTGTTTAAAAGAAAAGGAATACTCCCCGCCCGCCCCTCCCGCCTGGTCCAGGTATGTGGATCGACAAGGAGGTCCCGTGTGCAAATCACAAAGCTCTAATTCTATACTTCTAACTCTAACAACTTTATCTCTATACTTTTAACTCTAACAACTCTAACTCTAACAAATCTAACTCTATACTTTTAACTCTAACAACTTTAACTCTAACTTTGTACTCTAACAACTCTAACTCTATACTTTTAACTCTAACAACTCTAACTCTGTACTAACAACTCTAACTCTATACTTCTAACTGTAAGAACTCTAACACTATAGCCTACTTCTAACTCTAACAACTCTAACTCTACTTCTAACTCTAACACTACTTCTAACTTTAACAACTCTAACGCTACTTTTAACACTACTTCTAACTCTAACAACTCTAACGCTACTTTTAACACTACTTGTAACTCTAACAACTCTTAACGCTACTTTTAACACTACTTCTAACTCTAACAACTCTAACGCTACTTTTAACACTACTTCTAACTCTAACAACTCTATCTCTTACTACTCTACACTACTTCTACTTCTAGCTCTAACAACTTTAACTCTACTTCTAACTCTAGTCTAACAACTCTAAACTCTACTTCTAACTCTAACAACTCTAACTCTACTTCTAACTCTGACGCTACTTCTAACTTTGCTTCTAACTCTAACAACTCTAACTCTATTTCTAACTCTAACAACTCTAACTCTAACAACTACTCTAACTCTACTTCTAACTCTAACAACTCTAACTTTACTTAACTCTGACGCTACTTCTAACTCTAACAACTCTAACTTTACTTAACTCTGACGCTGACTTCTAACTTCTAACTCTAACAACTCTACTTCTAACTCTAACAACTCTGTTTACTTCTAACTCTAACAACTCTAACTTTACTAACTCTGACGCTACTTCTAACTCTAACAACTCTAACAACTCTAAACTCTAACAACTCTAACTTTGCTTCTAACTCTAACAACTCTAACTTTGCTTCTAACTCTAACAACTCTAACTACTTCTAACTCTAACAACTCTAACTTTGCTTCTAACTCTAACAACTCTAACTACTTCTAACTCTAACAACTCTAATTACTTCTAACTCTAACAACTCTAACACTACTTCTAACTCTAACAACTCTAACTACTTCTAACTCTAACAACTCTAACTACTTCTAACTCTAACAACTCTAAACTCTAACAACTCTAACTACTAACTTCAACTCTAACTACTTCTAACTAACAACTCTACTTCTAACTCTAACAACTGTAACACTACTTCTAACTCTAACAATTCTACCTCTAACACTACTTCTAACGCTAACAACTCTAACTCTAACACTGCTTCTAACTCTGACAACTCTAACTCTAACACTACTTCTAACTTTAACAGCTCTATCTCTAACTCTAACTCTAACAACTCTAACGGTAACTATATCTCTAACAACTCTAACTCTAACAACTCTAACGGTAACTCTATCTCTAACAACTCTAACTCTTTCTCTAACAACTCAACTCTAACGGTAACTCTATCTCTAACAACTCTAACGGTAACTCTATCTCTAACAACTCTAACTCTTTCTCTAACAACTATAACTCTATCTCCAACTCTAACTGTAACCTCCGAAGACAAGGAGTGGACTTACTTTAACTCTAAGGGGTGAGGGAGGTGAGTGGGTGGGGGCGCGGTTGAGGACTCGCATCAGGTCTGTGGCTTACTTTTACTTTAAACTTATCGATCGTTTTTTACTTTCATGCTCCGATGCAGGATGAATAGAATACCTTCTGAATGGATCTAGCGGCATAATCGCACTTTAGCATCGCCATATAGTATCGAATCTAAAAATAGTAAAACAATACTGTTCGCAGTGTATCGCCGACCCGACTCACTGAAAAACACCGCAATCACGCACTCCCTCTCTCACCGACCCAGGCCAACGGACCACGATGTAGGCTAGCATACCATGGTACTGATTACCTTTCCTCTCATTTCTCACTGATTACAAGCCTCCGTGGCCGAGTCTAAAAATGAAAAAAATATTGATATGACTCTTGACGGTGCTCTCTCTCCCCAATCTCGCCACTCCGCGAGGCATTCCCTACATATATCTCTGTTCTGTGGTCCCATCTCCTCGGTCTAACTCCGGGAATGAGACTTGAGAGATAGCCTACATTTTTCTTATTAGATTTCCATAGCTTATCCTGAGGAGGGAGTGAGGGAGGGGGTTCTTCATTAAAAGAAAGAGTTCCTATGTCGATATTTGAATATATTTATACTCCTTGTGTCTGCCTTCTTCAAAATAGCCGATCAACGCAATTATTGTTATCACAATATCACTCCCGCTTTAACACCGCCGCCGTGTATTTCATGCCTACCATTGCGCCTATGGTCGGTGGTGCTAAAGTGGGAGTAATAAAGGCGACAACTGGAGAATACACACGTGGGAGTAACAGGAAGATGACTTGAAGCCCCGTTTGCCTGGCCCAAGTCGTTACCGTATTAATTATTACTCCAACTCTAGCACCGCTATCGTGTATTTTTCGCTTTATTTACTATGGTCAGCCGTGCTAAAGTGAGAGTAATATTGATAGGGTGACGATTGGAGAACACACGTAAAAGTGAGTGGCCATTCATAGCACTTCGCGCAACGCTCTGTCGATCGAGGAGCATGCCCAGTATTGAGCATAAACTGGATTTGTAATCGTGTTCGAGGTAAAATCTTGGCGGTGCTAAAGTGCGATTATCCCCGACATAACGTCGTAACTTTTTCGATATAACTTGGTAATTTTTCCGATATAACGGGCTGTAAACATAGTCTGCGCGCAGGTTGCGCTTGCGTCTGGCGCAGCTAGTCACACGCACACGTGCGTAATTTGTGTGTGTGCTGGCGTGCCTAAAGTCAGCACTAAACTAGCTGCGTCGGCGCAATTTTCGCGGTTTCTAAGTGATCGGCTGTATATGACACCGCGCATGCGTAGTGCCCATAATGATAACATTTCCTTTGTTAAGTCTACTTTCGAAATCAGATTCAATCGACTTCAAACTTCATTTGAGCTTTGACTTCAGACGAAGGACAGTTCACGACAGAAATCCAATACTTTTAAATTTGACATAGCACAAAAATGAGCAAATATATTATCAGAATCAGAGACCTCCAATGTGAAGGAAGATTAAGATCCAGAAATTTAGAGCTATCTCGGTCTACCGTTACCAAGCTAAGTAAACACTTGCTCAGCTTTCTGCTGAAATTAGGCTTACTCATCCACAATGGTCCACATCAATCCGATCCATAAAATAATCACAACATGGAAACTGACAGTCAATCTTGTCATCCTCTCTTCTCTCCTCTTCAGTTCGTCTTTTTTGTTTTCATTACCATTGTTGTCTTCAATTGCTTATCCTCGTCATTTTCTTCAATTTTTTTAGATCTTTATCACCTCTTTTTACCTTCTTCGTCTTCTTCGGTTTTTGTTATAGTTCTTCAAATTTTTCGTCTTCTCTGCCTTATTCAATTCTTTCGTCTTCTCTGTCTTTGCGTCATTCTTCAATTATTCCGTCCCCTCCGTCTTTCTTCAATTTTTTCATCTTCTTCACCTTCTCCATCTTTCTGCAATTTGTTTGTCTCTCCGTCTTTCTTTTAATTTTTCGTCTTTGCCACCTTTCTTCAAGTTTTTCATCTTCTTCGTCTCTGTCAATTTTCTTCAATTTTTTCAGCTTTACCTTCTTTCTTCAATTTTTTTGTCTTCTCCGTCTTTCTTCAATTTTTTGTTTTTTACCGTCTTTCTTAATTTTTTTATTTTCCCCGTATGTTTTAAATTTTTTCGTCTTCTTCGTCACTGCCGATTTTCTTTAGTTTTTTCGTCTTCTCTGTCTTTCAATTTTTTTTGCCTTCTCCGTCTCTCTTTCAATTTTTTCATCTTTACTGTCTTTCTTCAATGTTTTCATCTTCTCCGTCTGTGGTTTTTCTCTAATTTTTTTTTGTCTTCTGTCTGTCTTCAATTTCTTCGTCTTCTTCTTCTTTACCATCTTTCATCAATTTTTTCATCTTTTCTGTCTTCAATTTTTCATCTTCTCCGTCTTTCTTCAATTTTTTCGCCCTTTCTGTTTTTGTTCAATTTTTTCACCTTCCCGTCTTTCTTCAATTCTTTTGTCCTTTCCGGTTTTTTTTTTTCAATTTTTTCATCTTATCCGCCTTTCTTCAATTTTTTATTCTTCTCCGTCTTTCTTCAATTTTTTCGTCTTCTCCGTCTATACTGTCATTCTTTAATTTTTCCCCTTCTCTGTCTCTATTCAATTTTTTTCATCTTCTCCCTTTATACTGTCATTCTTCAATTATTCGCCTTCTCTGCCTCTATTCACTTTTTTTCGTCTTCTATGGTTATTTTTAATTTCTTTGTCTTTTCCATCTTACTTCCCTTGAAATAGAGACTTAAAAGTCAAAGCTTATGACCTCAGTTGGCTGTCCATCAGCGATCAGCTTGGCTCCATTGAATTACATTGGGCAAAATGGGAGCCACCCTTTAATGCAGAGTCTCGCTTAACTCACTTTCGGGAGCAGGTTTACTCTTCGTCATTGGAGGTATTTTGGGCTGAGTTCTCATGAGAATGACCTTATTTTCGGCGATCGAGGGCGGGCAGGTCCAGCTGGCCATTGGAATTTCTCAGCTTTGACCCTAAGAACCTACCGTCCCCTCCCCAAGTAGTCGGAGTCATTCACGAGTCGCCCATTAGGGAGCGATTCTCGCTAAACCCTAGGTACTATAATCTTGTCCATCAATATTTTCAACTTCTCCGTGTTTGCTTTCTTTTTTCTATGTTTTCCTCGCCATATGTGATTCTTCATCTTTAAAAACCTTTGTCATCTTTCTTTATCTTTCATGTCTTTATAGCTTTTTTTACACCTCTTTTTTTCTATTATGCCATTGACACATTTCTCTGTCTTTTTTTCGTCTTCTCCCGTCTTTCTTCAATTTTTTCGTTTGCTCCATCTTTCTAAATGATTTTTGTCGTCTCCATCTTTCTTCAATTCTTTTCTCTCATCTGTCATTCTTCAATTTTTTCATCTTCTCCTTCTTTTGCCGTCTTTCTTCAATTTTGTTCGTCTTCTCCATCTCGGTTGCTTCTTAAATTTTTTCGTCTTCTCTTTCTTTACTGTCTCTCGTCAACATTTTGTCTTCTCCGTCTTTCTCCGATTATTTTTGTCTTTGCCGTCTTTCTTACATTTTTTCGTTTTTTTTCTTTCTTTCTTCAATTTTATCGTCTTCTCCGTCTGTGTTGCTTCTTCAATTTTTTTGTTTTCTTCTTCTTTACTGTTTCTTGTCAATTTTTTGTTTTCTCTGTCTTTCTACAATTTTTTTTGTCTTTGCCGTCATTCTTAAATTTTTTCGTCTTTCCCTTCTTTCTGAAATTTTTTCATCTTCTCCGTTCTGTCGTTTTTTCTTAAATGTTTTTGTCTTCTCTGTCTTTCTTATATTTTTTCGTTTTCTCTGTCTTTCTTCTATGTTTTCGTCTTCTCCGTTTGTCTTCAATTTTTTCGATTTCTCCATCTTTGCTGTCTTTCTTAAATGTTTTTGTCTCTTGCGTCTTTCTTACATTTTTTTGTTTTTTCCGTCTTTGCCGCCTTTCTCCAATTTTTTTTCCTTCTCCGTCTCTGTTGCTTCATTAACTTTTTTGTCTTCTCCATCTTTATCGTCTCTCGTCAATTTTTGTCTTCTCCATCTTTCTACAATAATTTTTGTCTTTGCCGTCTTTCTTAAATTTTTTCGTCTTTTCCTTCTTTCTTCAATTTTGTTGTCTTCTCCATCTCTGTTGCTTCTTCAATTTTTTCGTCTTCTCCGTCTCTCTTCAACTTTTTCATCTTCATCGGCTTTACCGCCTTTCTACAATTTTTTTGTCTTCTGTCTATCGTAAATTCTTTCATTTTCTCTGTCTCTCTTCAATTTTTTTCATGTTCTTCGGCTTTACAAATTTTCTTCAATGTTTTCGTCTTGTCTGTCTCTGTCACTTTTCTTCATTTTTTTGCCTTCTCGGCCTTTGCCGTCTGTCTTCAAGTGTTTCATCCTCTTCGCCTTTACCGTCTTTCTTCAATTTTATGGTCTTTTCTGTCTTACTTCAATTTTTTCGTCTTCTCCGCCTTTCCCGTTTATCTTCCATTTTTTTCTTCTCCGTCTTTCTGCAATTCTTTCAACTTTTCGGTCTTTGCTGTCTTTTGTAATTCTTTCAACTTTTCGGTCTTTGCTGTCTTTTGCAATTCTTTACATCTTCTCCGTCTTTTTGTCGTCTTTCTGATTGTTTTGCATTTTCAGCCCCTAACATAATTCTTCAATTTTTTAATTTTTGTTTTCTTTCTTTATCTTTCATGTCCTTGTCGCCTTTTTTTCACCTTTTTTCTGCCACGCCATTGTCGCATTTCTCCGTCTTTTTCCTCTTCTCCTCCTTTCTTAGTCTTCTCTGTCTCTGTGGCCTGTTAAAAAAAAAAAAAAGAAAGACCTTAAATTTTCAATTAACTTCAATTTTTGAATCTACATATATTTGAGTCTCATGGTATCTATGACTAAATTTACTCTCAAGTCGAAGCTTTTATAGTGGGCCTCCCTAGCCGGCACTCGATCTGCATATTTTGAAAGAAAAAAATTTAACAAAAACATCTAGAGCCAGTCTAGTCTAGACCTAGCTATCACTCCTACACCAAAGAAAAGAAAAGAAAAAACAACAAAGAGAAAAGAACCCATGAAAAAAAAACAACAAAGAAAAAGACTCTTGAGGGAAAGACAAATAAAGAAAAGAACTCATGAGAGGAAGAAAAACAAAGAAAAACCAGCAGTCATGTTGAAATTCTTTTTTTCAATTAAGAACTCAAATTTTCTTGTTTTCTATTATTTCTCCATTGACAAAATTCGTGTGTAACTGATGTTAATGTAATTTTTAACGTCGATTTTTTTTTTTTTAGGCTGTATTGCGCATGCGCGGGACTTAAGCATGTTTTATGTTTACCACTATACTACGCACGATTCTGTAGTCACCGTCAGTGGCGCAACTGGCGCACGATCTAACGTTTACGGCCCCGAGACTACATGGTCAGCGACAATAGCATTATTTGGCTATATCATAGTACAATACTATTCGTTCTGTTCGTGGATCCCCCTCCCTCTCCCTCCGTCAGTCCAGTCAGTTGAGTCAGGCGGGATCGTTTCTCTCGTTCGCTCGCCAGAAGAAGAAAGGCCATCATCCCTCTCTCCTTCTTGACTTGACTGAGCGTCCGTCTGTGCCAGCCAGAAGCTACGTGTGACTTACTTTACTACACACGTGTTCTTCTTTCCTGGAGGATTGGCGAGTATTGAGTACTGAGTACATTCCATTTTAAATATATTATTATATCCCTCTTTGGAGTAATATACAAGTGTGTTCATATATTATTTTTTTTATAAAATATATTATTATAATTGATATACTAGATCTCTACATTATTGTAAAAAATTGCAAGACATGTCTAAGTAACAAGACCATCTTTTATGGATCTTAGATTTTCTAACACAACGTACTCAATATGTTAAAGTAAACAAGAAAACATCAGATACCATGATTACAAACACGGGCGCTCCTCAAGGATGCGTACTTTCACCAGTGCTGTTTACTTTATATTCTAACGACTGTAGAATGGATAGAATGAACGTGAAATTGATTAAATTTGCCGATGACTGCAATCCAAGGCCTTATTGCGTCATCAGACCAAGGTTACAAAGATCAAATTGACTACTTTATTATTTGGTGCGAAGCTCATCATTTATCTCTTAACGTAAATAAGACAAAATAACTTATATTCGACTTAAGACACAACGAAGAAGCAATTACTCCAATATCAATAAAAGGAGAAGTTCAGAAGTAGAAATAATTAGGGGCTATAAATATTTGGGAATACACATCCATGACAAGTAGACATGGTCAGATCACTGTAGCTCAACATTCAAAAAATAAAATCACCGTCTACACTTTATGAGGAAACTCGGTAGATTAACCAGCGATAACAAACTATTTCATCAAACAATGATTGAGAGTATACTATCTCGGTGCCTTACAGCATGGGGTGGTAATCTGAGAAAAAAGTGATGAGAAGAGACTGGATCGTGTTGTGGTGCCGGTGAAAGAACGCGTGGAGAATACTTTCTGAAAATCTCTCTCCTTCACAAAGAAAGATGTTTAAAGAAAATAAACTCTATTTTGAAAAACAGAGATTACTCATTCCGGAAACAAATTTTATTTTCATCTAGGTGTGGGGGTGGGGGTACTTTTGAAAAACCGTAGTAAGGAGAGAGATATCGAAGGTCATTTTTACCACATTCTTTACGAGTTAATTCCACTTCTTAAAAAACACAATATTTTGGAACTGTGTTTTAGTTATCACATTTTTACATAGCTATTTATAATTAATCTAGCATGTGTAGATAAGCGCTGTTCCTTACTTAAGTACTAGATAGATGTGTAGGGACACACACACACACACACACACACAGAGAGAGAGAGAGAGAGAGAGAGAGAGAGAGAGAGAGAGAGAGAGAGAGAGAGAGAGAGAGAGAGAGAGAGACTAACAGTTGGGGTGGGGTGGGTAAGAGAGAGAGACTCACACATACACACACACACACACGCGCGCGCGCGCACAATGAAGGACTACTTAACAAATTGGCAGTTGAGGACATTTGTAGATCTTTGCGAACGAAGATGATGTGCCTTTATGAGGAAAATATTAAAAAAAAAATTGAATTGTTGTCACCATTCAACATTATCACGCTTTTACTTCTAGATCTAGAATCCACCTCTTTTATTATTATAACGTTCTCCTCAGTCAGTCGAGTCAGTCAGTCACGTGGTTTTTTGTTTTGGTTATAGATAGATCTAGAGGTCATCATGGAAGATCCAATGCCCAGAGAATCCGATGCCAGGAAGTTGAACCTGGACCAGGAACCCATGGTCAAAAAACCTGAAGGGGATGCTGAAAGCAACCGTGACGGCGACGTCGCGCTGAAGCCCAAGCTGTCTCTTCTGAACGGGTGTACCGTCATCGTCGGCAGCATCATCGGCTCCGGCATCTTCGTCAGCCCCAGGGGCGTCTTGGTGGGCTCTGGCAGTGTGGGGCTGTCTCTGGTGGTATGGTTTCTGTGTGGGATTTACTCCATGATCGGCGCCTACTGCTACTCCGAGTTGGGAACAGCCATCGTCAGGTCTGGCGCCGACTACGCATACATCTTCGACGCCTTCGGCCCCTTCCTGGCCTTCCTCAGGCTCTGGGTGGAGTGTATGATCGTCAGGCCGTGCTCTCAGGCCATTGTGGCCTTGACCTTCGCCTATTACATCATCGAACCCTTGTTTCCAGATTGTACTCAGCCTGACATCGCTGTCCGGCTATTGGCAGCCATCTGCATCAGTGAGTATATATCTCAACATGATAATGTTGTTGTTGTTGTTGTTGTTGATGTAAGTGGGATGGATGTTTTTGTTGTGTGTGGGTGGTTGGCGGACGCTGCTGGTAGGCCCTACTTCTTTCCTTTCACACACACACACACACACACATATATATATATATATATCTTTCTTTCATCTTTCTGTTTCCTTTTATTCACCCCGAGATGACCACATATATTGAATAGGGTGCTTTTACACCTGAAGATCATTGCATATTATTAATTATGGTGGCTTCAAATTCAGCTATAAGTAAGAAGACTGGATTGTTGAGATAAATTTCACCAAGTTTAAGAAGTGTGCCGTACATTGTACTATCATCCGCTGATGTCGTGGGTTCATGTAAAAAGTACCCAAAGTACCGAGGTACCAGTACAAGTCATGTAGTACCAGAGTACTAACACACCATGACATTGACATGCAATTCACATATATATCGGTGCCACCTGGTGTCATCTACAAAAAAACATACATTTAATGTGTAGTCATGTGTCATGTCATTCCTTCCACTTTTCACTTGCTGTCATGGATGTCTTTCACTCATTAACGTATTCGTTTACAGACCAGCTTGTCAAGTAGGAATGATGGCCATGGCCTACTGTGTGGCAGACTTTCTCGCAAACTTCTTTTTCTTCTGTTCCTCGTCGTCTTCTACTCCCTGCATCTACGATGATTACCACTGAGTACTAGTAAACTACCTACTGCCAATTATGTTGCTACTACCACTACAACTCATACAACGACAACTACATTTACTACTGCTGCTACTACTATACTGCTACTATTATTGCCACTACTACTACTACTACTACTATTATTACTGCTGCTGCTACTACTACTACTACTATTACTACTACTGCTGCTGCTGCTACTACCACTACCACCACTACTACTACTACTTCTATTACTACTCCCGCTACTACTTCTACTACTACTACTACTACTACCACTACTACTGCTGCTACTACTACTACTACCACCACCACTACTACTACTACTACTACCACCGCTACTACTACTACTACTACTACTACTACTACTACGACTACTACTACTACTACTACTACTACACTACTACTACTACTACTACTACTACTACTACTACTACTACTACTACTAATACTACTACTACTACTACTACTACTACTACTTTCACCAGCAGAACCACTAAGGCAACCTGAACTTAGTCTTTTTACCATAATGTAACACACACACACACACTGTATGTCAACCGTTTGGAACATACTTAACACCCACACACCCCTTCTTGTACGCACATTGGACTAAAATAGCACGAATGCCTGTTGTTTTATGGAACAGCTGCCTTCAGCTGCAAGGCACACATTCGTCCCTCTCAGTAGTCTCAGTCTCAGTCAATCTCAGTCATGCCATTCCAACACCTTAACCAGTCAGTCCCCGCAGTTAGAACGAAGAAGGGGGTTTGTGTTGGGATTTTTTGGTACCTGACATTTGTTGTTGAGCGGTCCCTTTCGTGGCTTATCGGTCTACCAGTCTACCAACTCCACTGTGTTATTTGTCTGCACGTTGGCGTTCCGCTTCACTTACTATTTAGTTTATTGTTTGCCCATAAACCTATCTGATCGAACTGAGAGACCAAAATGAGTTTATTTTCTTATAATAATGATATATATTAATTTTTATTGGAAATATGTGCTATCATTTGGCAAAACTATATAATTTATATATTATATACTTTTTCTACACACACAAACACACCACATTATGGTATTGGTTTTACTATACTATTACTACCTACCACTTCTAATTGGTCAAATGCTCTAAAACTCAAACTTATACTATTACTGTACTCCTTATTTCCATCTACAATAATGACGACCAAACTATATTATTACCAGTGACTACTATTACAACTTCTACTATTACTACTGCTACTACTATTACTACTATTGGTACTATTTCTATTTCTACTACCACTACTACTACTACTACTACTACTACTGCTACTACTACCACTGTCACTGTTACTTCTACTACTACTACTACTACTACTACTACTCAACACTACTACTACTAGCTACTTACTGCTGCTTTTTTCTCTGCTTCAGCTACATGTACTATTACAGTTACAAGGGCTAGGGTATGTGTGTGTTTGTCTAATATAATACGGGCGAGGTTGTTTTGTTTTTTATTGCCGTTCGTTTCTGAATCTGAAGCCTACGCTTTACCCAATATCTACAATTCAATTCCCACTATTAACTAGTTGTCTGCGTATATTGATTAACGATGAACAGTCTATGCATTGTCATGCTTATTTATAATCTAATTCTTTTTGTTTCGCTTTCCACCCCCCCCCCCGTCAACGAGAATATTATAATTATTGAGTGACGGGTAAGTTTTAGGTCACACGTGTAATTGTGGTTCATTTTCTTGGTGTCCTCGAAGGTGGTCCAGGCTTTCATCTCGCTTCATTAGAGTTAGAGTTTATATAGAGTGTGTAGACTTGAGTGAGAGTGAGATTAGTGAGATCGTCTTGGTTTTTTTTCCCAGGCTACACGGGAATTGATTCAGGTAAACATGCCCAGGCCACCGTGACGCACTACAGTGCTACAGTGCTACTAACTGTGACACCTTAAATGGCGCCAAAACCAAATTGCCGACGTCACCTTCCTCTCCCCCTCCTACTCCTACAGCCACTCCCCTTTTCTTGGAACTTTGAACTGCACGTGGCAAGTCACAGCAGTACTACCTGTTGGGAACTTCATATATATATATATATAGTTTCTAAATATGGAATAGTTATTATTACAAGGCAAGATCAGTGGTATATTAATTAGTGTAGTCTGTAATAATAACAATGGCTATTGAACTGTACTACTGTGCTGCTGAAAACAACTCCAATGTTTTGATTTAGGGTTAGCGTTTTTGTTGTTGCGTTTTAAAGATCCTGGGCTCAAGCCCCAGCAGATTGACACGTTTTATTGATTTGTTTTTCGAGTAAAACTTAGTCCACTTTCTCTCGCCCCCGGTCCAGACGAAATATGACAATTAGTGACAACTCCCCTACGTTTCGGGTACAACCCTCCGTCAGGCAACAAACGAGAAATATCTAGAATCTACATTTAGATCCAAGCACTACCTTAAGGCATCACGCACGATGTGATAGTATGACAAAGAAGATAGCTGGATAGCAGGTAGCTGGATAGCAGGTAGCTGGATAGCAGGTAGCTGGATAGCAGCTAGCTGGATAGCAGATAGCTGGATAGCAGATAGCTGGATAGCAGGTAGCTGGATAGCAGATAGCTGGATAGCAGATAGCTGGATAGCAGGTGATATTGGATAGCAGGTAGCTGGATAGCAGATAGCTGGATAGCAGATAGCTGGATAACAGATAGCTGGATAGCAGATAGCTGGATAGCAGATAGCTGGATAGCAGATAGCTGGATCGACGCCTAATCACATTTGGGGACAGACGATACAAAAGAGATTCCGTGTGCAGATCACAACACATTGTAAGCGTTAAAGATCCCTTTACTTTACAAGGTTTACAACAAGACAGTCCCGGACAGAATGAATAACTGCTACCCAAACCCAAACTCAAACTCAAACCCCCGAGATCGCCTTAGTTGAGTGGATGTGAGTGAATCAAATCCAAATCCATAGAAGATAGAGTCTTTATCTAGTGTTACTAGTGTTAGACCGGCTAGGCGCGCACGGGGCAACTTTAGTTGCGCAGCTGTTTAGTCGCCCAAGTGTAAACAGTGAAATGAAAGAAGCACCGCGCGCACAGGCAACTCCAGTTTCTAACGACTAAAAAGTTTGTGTTTTGCCACAACTTGCCGGGCGACTAAACAGTTGCGCAACTAAAGTTGCCCTGTGCACGCCTAGCCTTAGTCGTTAGTACAATGCACCATATTTTTTAATCATTGGGTTGGTAATGTGTCTTTTTCCCCTTTGAAAAAATGTGTCGGTGAAGATTTCTGTTTCAACTCAACCTACTGTGGTTCAACCTAATCCTTTTAATGTTCATCGGTATGTTATAGATCTAGCCACCACTACTATTGACCGACACGAACCACAACCCTCCCCCCCCCCTCCCCCGCTTCTGCTCGTGCCTATGACTATTGTTAGTAATCCAGTAGTACACTAGTTAACTAGTTACTACATAGTACTACTACTAGTAGGCCTCCCTCCTCGCACGTGGACTGAGAATTGAGCAGGCACGTGAGAGAGCGAGCCGGCCAACGTGAGCAGTGTGTTGCTGCGTGCTGTGTGTGATGTGTGTTCTCGTTTTGACACAGAGGACGGTGTTCCTTCCTCCTTGCTGCTCGTACTACGCATAATGGTAATGGGTAGGAATTGGATTAGGGACTGAATGCACGTGAAGGAGATTGAGTTAGGGACTGAATGCACGGGAAGGAGATTGGGTTAGGGACTGAATGCACGGGAAAGGAGATTGGAATGGGACTGAATGCACGTGAAGGAGATTGAGTTAGGGACTGAATGCACGTGAAGGAGATTGAGTTAGGGACTGAATGCACGGGAAGGAGATTGGGTTAGGGTCTGAATGCACGTGAAGGAGATTGAGTTAGGGACTGAATGCACGTGAAGGAGATTGAGTTAGGGACTGAATGCACGAAGGAGATTGGGTTAGGGACTGAATGCACGAAGGAGATTGGGTTAGGGACTGAATGCACGTGAAGGAGATTGGGTTAGGGACTGAATGCACGGGAAGGAGATTGGGTTAGGGACTGAATGCACGTGAAGGAGATTGGGTTAGGGACTGAATGCACGTGAAGGAGATTGGGTTAGGGACTGAATGCACGTGAAGGAATATTGGAGTTAGGGACTGAATGCACGTGAAATGCACGAGATTGATTGGGTTAGGGACTGAATGCACGGGAAGGAGATTGGGTTAGGGACTGAATGCACGTGAAGGAGATTGTGTTAGGAACTGAATGCACGGAAGGAATTGGGTTGATTGTGTTAGGGACTGAATGCACGTGAAGGAGATTGGGTTAGGGACTGAATGGCACAGGAATGCACTGCACGAAGGAGATTGGGTTAGGGACTGAATGCACGTGAAGGAGATTGGGTTAGGGACTGAATGCACGTGAAGGAGAGATTGGGACTGAATGAGGAGGATGATTGTATTAGGACAGGAGATTAAGAATGCACGTGAAGGAGATTGGGTTAGGGACTGAATGCACTGGAAGGAGATTGGGTTAGGGACTGAATGCACTGGAAGGAGATTGGGTTAGGGACTGAATGCACTGGAAGGAGATTGGGTTAGGGACTGAATGCACGTGAAGGAGATTTCAAAAGTTAGGGACTGAATGCACGTGAAGGAGATTGGGTTGAAGGAGATTGTGTTAGGGACTGAATGCACGTGAAGGAGATTGGGTTGAAGGAGATTGTGTTAGGGACTGAATGCACGTGAAGGAGATTGTGTTAGGGACTGAATGCACGTGAAGGAGATTGGGTTAGGGACTGAATGCACGTGAAGGAGATTGGGTTAGGGACTGAATGCACGTGAAGGAGATTGGGTTAGGGACTGAATGCACTGAAGGAGATTGGGTTAGGGACTGAATGCACTGGAAGGAGATTGGGTTAGGGACTGAATGCACTGGAAGGAGATTGGGTTAGGGACTGAATGCACTGGAAGGAGATTGTTAGGTTAGGAGATTGAATGCACGTGAAGGAGATTGTGTTAGAGACTGAATGCACGGGAAGGAGATTGGGTTAGTGACTGAATGCACGGGAAGGAGATTAGATTAGGGACTGAATGCACGAGAAGGAGATTGTGTTAGGGACTGAATGCACGTGAAGGAGATTGTGTTAGGGACTGAATGCACGTGAAGGAGATTGGGTTAGGCACTTAATGCACGTGAAAGAGATTGGGTCGTAGTTTGTAGTGGCGCTAACAGCATAAGTGATAATGTGGGTAAGTGATTGGTTGTAGTTTGTTACACCTTGCCTGTGTGTTTGTGTACAGTGTGTGTGTCTGTTTGTGTGTTGTTTGTGTATATATGTGTGTGTGTGTGTTGTGTTGTGGAAAGGCAAGTTGCGGATTTTGATTTGTTTAATCTGATTTTACCCAACGCCCACAACTAAGGTGATCTCGAGGGTATTTGGTAGGATTTTTAGTTATGCTCAAAAGTGCCGTGTAGTGTAAACAACCAAGGCATCTTTTTAAAGTGCAAACAACAGTGTTGTGATATGAACACGGGACCTTCTTTTTTTCTTCTTCTTCTTCTTCTTTTTTCATCCGTCTCCGATGGGACTAGGCGTCGATCCACCCACCTGGACAGGGAGGGAGGTAGTTTATACTCGAAATTTTTTATTTTTTTAAAGACATTTAATTATTCAACCGTCGTCAGGGTTGAACCCACAACCTTTTGGCTTGAGAGGCCGGCTGACACACACACACACACACACACACACACACACACACACCTTGCCTGTACTACTAACTATTAAATGGACTACGCTACCAAGTCCACCACGAACGTCGCCTTAGAGTTAGAGAAGAGAAGACCGGCCCTGACGCCCTGCGTTCAAAACGTTGACCTGTAGTGTGGACAAAGGAGCAACAGTCTCGAACGCACATTGACACGTAATATTATTTGCGCGGGATTAATATTACTACTAACTACTACTACTACTACTACTACTACTACTACTACTACTACTACTACTACTACTACTACTACTACTACTACTACTACTACTACTACTAACTGCTACTACTACTAACTACTACTGCTAACTACTAACTAATAGTACTAGTACTTGTAGTACGTGGCTGTGTCCTACAAAGGACCACGAGAAGAAATATTTTACTATAAATAATCATCAACGTTGCTCGCTGCTACTGTTACTGCTAGCGGAGGCTGTGGTGAGTGACGAGTCGCTTGAGAACTGGGTCACAGCATCTGTTGAGTGAATGAGGTCACTTCCGGGAGTACGTGACCTTTGAAAGGAAAGTACACGTATTATTATCACGAGGTTTCGGTCGCCCTTTATTTGACAAAGGCGACCCATTTCAAACCCGATGAAAGCAAGCGCTTGTCGCTGTTTCGAAATTCGAAACGGGAAGAAAGCGAAAAAATCGTATTCCTCTATGCCACGCGGGATTAGAATTTAAGACATTCGGCCTTGAAGGCCAGTACTTAACCTGCGGGCATCTTCTGTAGGATATGTGTTGCCATATAATATGTGTTGAAGGATGTGTATTGCCATGTGTGTTAATATGTGTGTATGTTGTCATGTACATTAATGGATGTGTATTGCCATGTATGTTAATGTGTGTGTATGTTGTCATGTACATTAATGGATGTGTATTGCCATGTGTGTTAATGTGTGTGTATGTTGTCATGTACGTTAATGGATGTGTATTGCCATGTGTGTTAATGTGTGTGTATGTTGTCATGTACGTTAATGGATGTATGTTGCCATGTGTGTGTATGTTGTCATGTACGTTAATGGATGTGTGTTGCCATGTTTGTTAATGGATGTGTGTACGGTTAATGGAATGTATAGAAATGGATGTGCGTTTTCATATTGTGTGTGAATGGAATGTATCGCCGTGTGTGTGTAGCGTTGGCCTGGTTATTGTAGTTGTTGACCTCAACTATGAAAGAAGATGAGAACATGAAAGAGCAACATTTATAATATAATATATATTTTTTATAATGGCTATTTCGCTTGGGGGTGGGGGTGGGGGGTGGGGTGGGGGTGGAGGATGGGTTCTACTTCTACTGGTAGGTTCTCCTTCTTCCAAAATTTCACTCTTTCACATTATAATTATAACATCTTTCATCGTAACAAGGTGATTTATTATGCTGTAGCGCCATGTCACAGACGCCTCAAAGCGCTTTGTACATTTTTGTATTAATAAGAAACATGTTACACCACGGGTGATGGCAAGTTTAGTACTAGTACGCTTATTAATGAGATGGGGTCAGTACCGTAATCGATTTTGAGATTACGCCAGGTGGGCATGCCTGGTAGAATTCCAACTTTTCAATCAAACTACATTAAAACCTGTGCAAAATGGTGACTTAGGTGAATGCAAATTCTACTGGAAGATGACACCGGGGAAATACTGGATTTTTAAAATAATTTTAAACGTCACTTCTGGTATAAAAGCTTCCTCATCATGAAAACGGTCTTGGGATCATTTACATCTTACATATATATATATATATATATATTGTTAAATTTGTTTTCTCTTAGTGGCCTGGCAAAAAAACCCAGAGCCTTCGGCGAACCAAAATACAGGGATACAATGAAACAAACACAAAGAGATATTGTTTACTCCCGAGCTAGTGCTTGTAGTGCTTGTTCCCGTTTGCACCTGGGTCGAGTGGGGGAGGGGAGAGGAGAGGGGGGCATCATGCATGTAAAGTTGTTTTTTTTGTTACCTTCAGGAATACAACGTCCGTACTAGCTTTGTCAGAATTCGAACCCCCACCCACCCCTACGTGGGCCACGTGACTAATAGTGGGGTGGGATGGGATGGGGATACCTGAACATTTGAGAATGACCAGCTGGGACGATTAATTCGTGATTTTATAAATTTTCCAAGTGATTGTAATTTGATACATATGCCATGAAATGTTTGACATACTTGTGGCCACGTGGGATTAGCATTTAAGACATTCGGCCTTGAAGGCCCGGGCAGTGGATAGGTAACAGGTAATCACTAAGCACGAAGCAGCTGTACGGGGATTAGACGGTTCCGCCCTCCACGAGTCTCCTGCTGCCTTGCAGGTGGGTCTTGGTTGACCAAAGGCTAAGCGAGTTAACCCTGACAGAAATAACAACCCCAACACATTTTTCCTCATAAATATTATACACAAATATACAAGAGTAAATGAAGACAGATGTGAAAAGTCAATCATAGACTACATAATAGTTAGCAGCTCCCTTTTTTACAGTACAATTACTACAATGGATGCAAGAGTAAACAGAGGAGCAGAAATATTTAGTGATCATCACCTAGTGATAGCCAAAATGAGATTATTAACTGAAGAAAACAAACAGAAAAGGAAAAAAGAAGAAAACTACTAAACTCAAAATAGAACTAAATAAACCAATAGTAAAAGAGATATATACCAATCCAAGATAAAAAGATCTATCAGTGAAAGGCAGATGGATCTGAAAGATAGCACAATAGAAGACAAGTGGTAAATGTATAAAGAAATACTCATCAGTTGCACTGAAGAGGTCTGTCGTAGGAAACAAATTAAAGGAGATAGGAACAGAACGCCATGGTGGGATGAGAATGTCAAGACTAAGATCAAAGAAAAGAAGGATGCCTGGAAGAAATACTTGCAAACAAAGCGACCAGAGGATAGGATAGATTACGTGAGTAAAAGAACTAATCCACTATCGCCAAAGGGAATAGTTTGGACAAAGACTTTAAGAAAGCTATCAAGGAAATCAAAAGCTGTTCTGGGGGGGGCAATGAAGAGCATGAGAAAGACCAACGCATGAATGCCAAAGGAGAAATAATGAAAGGAGACAACGAAATCATGGAATCGTGGAGAAAGTATTTTCAACAATTACATAATACCTCCAGAACATATGAAACAAGGTACAGATCAAGTAGTTAGAGTAACAAGGAATCCATATGAGACAGCTGAAGATGTAGATATATCAATGGAAGAAATCCAATTAGCTATAGGAAAAGTGAAATTAGGAAAGCCCCAGGAGCAGATCAAGATTATCCAGAAATTATTAAAACCAAGGAGAGAGGCAGACAAACTACTACATGCAATATGCCAACAAGCATGGAAGTCCAAACAGGTGTCAAACGACTGGAAAAAGAGAAAGCAATACATAAGAAAGCATCAACTATGGAATGCTCAAACTATAGAGGGATATCATTACTTTGCGTACCAGGAAAAGTGTATGCCAGGATTCTGGAAATGAGACTAAGGAAAAGAGTAGAGGATCAGATTGAAGAATATCAGAGTTAATTTAGACCAGGAAGAAGTGTACAGGACCACATATTTACAATTAGACAAATGATAGAAACATTCCTTGAGAGAAACATTGACTTGCACCTATGTTTTACTGACTTCGAAAAAGGCATTTGACACTGTGAGGAGGGACAACTGTGGCATTCCTTAAAAGAACACAATGTAGAGCATTTACATACCTGTAAAATTTGATGTAGATATAGGGATAAGACATGGTTGTATCCTAAGTCCTCTTTTGTTTATCACATTTATGGATTCAGTCGCATAGAAGCATCCTCAAAACTGAAGAAAATGAATGTAGGTATGTGAGTGGAAGCTCAAACCAGTAAATGTATCAATGCTTTCATTTGCCAATGATTTAGTTCTGTTTGGAAAATCAGTCCAGTCGATATCAGAATGATGAATAATGAATTAAATAATAGAGGAATGAGAGTAAATGCAAAGAAAACCAAAACAATGCTAGTAACTAGGGAACCTAAAACACAAAATCTTAAATTGGACAGGAAGAATTTAGAACAAATTCAAAGCTACAATTACCTAGGAGTAATGATTAACTCAGAGGGAAAACTAAGAAAAGAAATCAGCCAGAGAATTCAAAAGGCAAGTGCAATATATAACCATCTAGGAAAGGCATTTGTAGGTAAACAAGAATTGTCAACAAAAACCAAAATGGCAGTATACCAGTTTATTGTCCTACTCTCCTCTATGGCAGTGAAACCTGGACCATAGACAGTAGGGAATACAGTAGAGTACAGGCAGCTGAAATGAAATATCTAAGAAGAGTAGTAGAGAAAACCAAAAAAGACAAAATCAGAAACACAACAATAAAAGATCAAACCAAAGCAGATAACATAAAATCTAAGATAGAAATGAATCATCTGAGATGGTTTGGGCATGTTAACGGAATGAATGACATAATCCCATAATGACAATAGAATAGCTAAATCAGTATAGAGTGCTAAAACTCAAGGTAAAAGACCAAAAAGGCAGACCTCAGAGAAAGTGGGAAGAAGATACAAAAGAGACAAAGAAATTTAACTTTCACGGAAGTTGGAAGGAAATAGAAAATGTCAGGACAGGGCATCCTGGAGAAAGATCATTTAGAGTATTAGAGCATCTAAACCCATAGACCGGAAGGTAGAATAGAACTGATAAAGAAAGAAAGAAAGGCCGAGAAGGCGAGTACTTAGCCTGCGTACATCATCTGTTGGGTATGTGTTGCCATATATGTGTTAATGGATGTGCATTGCCATGTGTGTTAATTGATGTGTGTACGTTAATGGAATGTATAAAAATGGATGTGTGTTTTCATATTGTGTATGAATGGAAAGTATCGCCGTGTGTGTTAATGAGTTAATGAAGGTGTTGACATGGATGTAGCTGTTAACCTCAACTATGAAAGAAGATGAGAAGATGAAAGAGCAACATTTATAATATAATATAATATAAATATATATATATATATATATTATAGTATATATATTATATGGCCATTTCGCTTGGGGGGGGGTGGATCGGTTCTACTTCTTCCAAAATTTCACTCTTTCACATTATACCATCTTTCATCTCTACACACAAGCTTCCTGTGAATCCCCCCCCCCCCCCGCTGCTGAACCGTAGTCTCGTGCCCTGTCTCTTCTTGGCTGTTATTGGATAACAAAAGTTTGTGACGTCACTGAAGGTAATAAAAGTATGTTCGTGTCCATTTACAAGTGGATGGCAAT
>JAXRKP010002894.1:25000-27500 GCA_037039925.1 Doris montereyensis | reverse complement strand
CGCTATCAAGGCCCATCCGTAGACCTTTCGATAGTGAAAAGTTCCAAAGGCTATAAAAAAACAGGCAGTGGTATTCCGATTATCTTTAAGCAAAACTGATATCGTGGCAATGGCCCCAGGATTCACACCCAATGTTAATAGGCCAAGAGTTGTGTGATAGGAGTAGGTGAAAACTATAGCGTTCGCCATTCTTCTTAAACCTGTTGTATCTGTCATTGCAACCAATCGTCGTTGACTTTGCGCCTATAAGGCTTGCACTTTATCCATCACGCTTATCTAACAACATCAGCAAGTACTTAGCTCTTAAAGTGGCCATGCATATTAGAAATCATGCTAACAAATCTAATAGTTGACATAACCACCCGCCTGTGTATAACGCTCAACCATATTCATGGATAAACACGCAATCAAAAATATAGTATGAAACAAGATAGCAAGATAAAGTAGCTCGGAAATCATAACTGAATTTTTATTTATTAACCATTTATTTATTTAGATTTATATATTTCTTTTTAATAGACTTATTATTCATTTGTTTTTATCCCTATTATTATTTTTAAATTCTTTTTACTTATTTATTTATTGATTTATTTTTTACCTACACCTTAAATATTTCCAAATTTAACAGACTCACTTTTTCTTTTAAAACACACGTAACTAACATAATATAATTCCCTTATATGCACGAAGCATTTATACTAAACCGACAAAGGTCACCTAGTTAGGAGGCCGGGAATAATCAACAAATATGTTTTTCACACGCAGCCTGATGATATCTACATCGGCGTTACTGCAATAAAATGTAATCATTGAATAAGAAAGCAAATGCCTAGGAGAAGCCATACACGCCGATAACATGGTCATGTGAAAGACATGGAGAAGGCACTTTGCAATTTGGAAGATTTCAACGCACTGGATGCCTGCTGGATTGTGTTTACCCAGACGAAGACAGAACATCCCTCTTCAATCTTCATTGATAACAATAGCACACAATAGCACACAAACAACCAAGGAATTGACATGTGTAGGCAGTGTTCCTACAAGTAGCGGAGGAGCTGACAAAGACATTACCAGACGCCTAAACAAAGCATCAACTACAGGGATCGGTATGCTGGAGAATGATGGACGGAGACATGAGCAACTTATCCTCACTCCCCACCAAAATACCGACGAAACATCCCAAACAAAATTTCCAACGAGGCTCTTTCCCGAAAATGCGAAATAAACCCCAATCGCCCTGCATTGGACCCTAGAAGGGAAAAGGGGACTTGGCAGGCCAAAAGCAATTTGGAGAAGAACAATTTGGAGAAGAACAGAGAATGAGATAGGGGACTTGGCAGGCCAAAAGCAATTTGGAGAAGAACAGTAGAGAATGAGATAGGGGACTTGGCAGGCCAAAAGCAATTTGGAGAAGAACAGTAGAGAATGAGATAGGGGACTTGGCAGGCCAATAGCAATTTGGAGAAGAACAGTAGAGAATGAGAAAGGGGACTTGGCAGGCCAAAAGCAATTTGGAGAAGAACAGTAGAGAATGAGAAAGGGAACTGCCGTGAAACTTGGAATTTGCTCAAGGCGCTTACTATGGAAAGAGGTAGATAGATATCTTTCATTCCTGCCCTACATGCCAAATGCCACAATAGGCAGTAGGTAATTAAGTAAGTAAGTAAATAAATAAGTAAGTAAGGATTAAGTAAGTAAGTATTAAGTAAGTACGTAAGTAAGTAAGTACGTAAGTAAGTAAGTAAGTAAAACGGAGATGGCGGATACCACATGCACCAGCCTCCAGACTGAAAACCACATGGAGCTCAGTTGAAAGTACAGCGGTCGAGAATAAATTAAGCTCAAATTACATGGAGGTGAAGTTTGTACTGAGGCTAATGTTCAAGACCCAGACTGCAAAACTGACTGACAAAATGTGGCACAGGCTCAACGTTTCAAGTAAACCGTCAATAGCCATATGGATGCGGTGATTCGTATCCATACGCCATATTTAACTTGGCCGGAGTAGATAGCTGGCAGAAACGACTGGATTGATTAATGGGTTCAATTAGGCCCGTACAATGGAACCTCTCTGATCGGGAATCGTGTTCTATAAATTTTACCTCGCTAAAAAGGAAAGGTCCTCTGCTAATCGGAACAGTTTTTCTCGAGCTTTAATAGATTACCATTTCTCCAATAATAATTAATTCCAATACTCACATGTTATCGAAATGATGTGGTCTCTGTGTCATCAAAACATTAATTGCTACCCCTACGTTAATACTACACGCGTTGTACATTACATAATATGTACACGATTTCGTAAGTACCAGTTCAAGAGGACATAAGCCAGACACATCAGACATCTATTATTAATGTGTGAAATCAGGCGTTATAGTCAACCGTCGCTCGTCAACCTAACAGTACAGTGCGGTGTTGATATTGAGAAACGTTAAAATAACAGAGTCCTGCATAGAGAGGTTCCACTGTATTTGTATTTTATTTCCTTCGTGTTTCTTTT
>JAXRKP010002894.1:17500-20000 GCA_037039925.1 Doris montereyensis | reverse complement strand
TAATTCTTTTTTACCGACAGGCATAAGATTTTTAAATAATACAAATTATAAAGTTTAAGTGAATTTCTATAATTTGATGACGAAAAACGTTTTATTTTATCATAATTATTATTTATATTCGAATGTGTAATACGATAAGTAACACATTTTCAATGGAATCTTTATCTAATACTGTTCCTTAAAAAAAAAGAAGAAAACAAAGTGTCCATGAAAACGTTAATTCTTGTGTCGATTTACACGATTTATCTACTTATACTTATAGTCGTTTTTACGCATCTGGAAACGACATTTTCCTCTGGGATGAAGTAAAGTATTTTAATTGAATTTAACTCATTTGATTCATAGATAAATAGATAGATAGATAGATAGACCGATGGATAGATAAATAGACAGATAGATAGATAGATAGATAGATAGATAGATAGATAGATAGATAGATAGATAGATAGATAGATAGATAGATAAATAGATAGATAGATAGATAGATAGATAGATAGATAGATAGATAGATAGATAGATAGATAGATAGATAATAGATAGATGGATGGATAGATAGATAGATAGATAGATAGATAGATAGATGAATTGATGGATGAATAGATGGATGGATGGATATATGGATAAATAGATAGATAGATAGATAGATAGATAGATAGATAGATAGATGGATAGATAGATAGATAGATAGATAGATAGATAGATAGATAGATAGATAGATAGATAGATAGATATAGATAGATAAACAGATAGATAGATAGATAGACGATAAAACGAGATAGGTTGTATATTTTTTCTGATTGTCTAAAAGATAGAGATAGACAAAACAATTAACATTTAATCAATGTTGTTACTTACAGCCTGGTGATATCTACATCGACGTTATAGAATAAATGCAATCATTAGATAAGAAGTAGAAATAGATATTTCCAATATCATTCATTTTTAGATATAACTAATGATACTAACACACATGGATGTACAACGTTGTAGAAACACAGACGGCTCCTTCACTTATTCTACTATTTTTCATTTCGATTGTTTGATTCCTTGTGGATACTTTTAGTAATTTGGTTTTTAGATGACGAGTTAAGGAGGATGCCAAGAATGAGAAACAAAATGTTTGTTGTATTTAAAGTTAACATGTCCTTGACTACATGGGAGTTCCTTTTTTGCTGTTTCTGCCAGCCTTTGTGTTTTCCATAATGCCTGTGTCCTGTAGCTGAAAGCTATGTCACCAGGGCAAACAAAAGTTGAACACCCGTTAAATCCTATATTCCTCCAGTACTTTGGTCATAAATTGTTTTCGGAGACATGGTGCTTCAATTTTCGTTCGTTCTGAAGACTGTGACCTTCTTCAGATGGTCGAAATAATCAACAGTCAATTGATTTATTCATCTTCTCGGCTTAACGTTTTGTGAGCTGAGTTACAAAGTCTACCTAACAATTGCTGATGACGCCAATTGCCGTTTTGTGATTCCCTAAGCAAAATACGATAGAGCCAATGGTCTCTACATAGTCATTGGCCTAATCAAAAGTTAGGAACGCTATCAGGGCACATCCGTAGACCTCCTGCTATTGAAAAGTTCCAAAAGCTATCAAGACACAGGCGTGGCCCTCGGATTGTCGTTAATCAATCCAGTCGTTTCTGTCAGCTATCTACTCGGGCCAAGTTAAATCTGGCGTATGGATACGAATCACTGTATCCATATGGCTACTGACCGGTTTACTTGAAACGTTCAACCTGTGCCACATTTTGTCAGTCAGTTTTCCAGTCTGGGTCTTGAGCGTTAACCTCAGTACCCATGTAATTTGAGCTTAATGTGTTCTCGACCGCTGTACTTTCAACTGAGCTCTATGTGGTTTTCAGCCTGGAGGCTGATGCATGTGGTATCCACCATCTCCGTCTTACTTACTTAATTACTTACGTACTTACTTACTTACGAACTTACTTACTTACTTTCTTACTTATTTACTTACTTACTTACTTACTTAATTACTGGCCATTATGCAAGTTGGTATGTAGGACATCAATGAAAGATCTCTATAGATCTCTTTCTATAGCAAGCGTCTTTAGGGAATTCCAGGTTTCACGCCAGTCCCCTATCTCATTCTCTATTGTTCTTCTCCAAATTGCATTTGGTCTCACAAGTCTCTTTTTCCATACTGGGGTCAAACGTAGGGCGGTATTTGTGCTGTTCACTTCTTCTTTTCTTAGAACATGTCCTATCCACTTCCATCTGCCCTTAAGAAGGATGTCATTCATGTGGTCTAGTTTGCACTTTCGGCGAAGAGTCTCGCTTGAAATTTTATTTGGCCAAAATATATTTAGGATTTTTCGTCGGCATTTGGTGTGGAGTGAGAATAAGTTGCACATGTCTCTGTCCACCGTTCTCCAGCATACCGATCCCTGTAGCTGTGTTAAATTTTTAGCTTTGTTTTAATACTGTATTCTAATGTTTTCCACACATTGTGAAGTAGTTTGAAAACGTTTCTTGCTGCT
>JAXRKP010002894.1:7500-10000 GCA_037039925.1 Doris montereyensis | reverse complement strand
ATAGATAGATAGATAGATAGATAGATAGATAGATAGATATATTGGATAGGTAGACACATATATATAAAAGACAAATAGATAAACAGATGTGTAAATAGACAGATATATAAATAGATAGATAGGTAGATAGATAGATGTGTAGATAGATAGATGAATAGATATAAAAATAGATAGATAGATATTTAAATAAATAATAGATAGATAGATAGATAGATAGATAGATAGATAGATAGATAGATAGATAGATAGATAGATAGATAGATAGATAGATAGATAGATAGATAGATAGATAAATAGATGGATAGATAGATAGATAGATAGATAGATAGATAGATAGATAGATAGATAGATAGATAGATAGATAGATAGATAGATCAATAAATAGATATATAGATAGATAGATAGATTGATAGATAAATAGATAGATAGATAGATAGGTAGATAGATAGATAGATAGATAGATAACTGTTTTCTACCAGATTGCTTAGATTTTTTATTTTTCTCAATGCTTGTAAAATAAACAAAGAACATTAAACATTTACTTTAGTCAATGTTTTTAACACGCCACCTATTGAAACTTGCAATGACATGAATACAATAAAAGGTAATCATTAAATAAGAGACCAAAGTATGCATAGCTAAAGACTGAAAGCAATGTCTACCACTCTTCCGTACAATTTATTTTTAGATGTTGACGAATGCTTTTAAAAACATTGATGGATGTCAGCAAGGTTGTAGAAACACAGACGGCTCCTTCACTTGCTTTTGTAACACAGGATATACACTTGGCACAAATGGCAGACTCTGTGACGGTAAGACGGTTTTTTTTCTTTGGTAATGTTTTGTCATTTTGTTGTCTTATTGTTGATTTATTTGTCTCTAATGTGAAACGTTCGTTTAAATGTTCTTCACATGCTCCAACTGGTGTCTCTGACCATAATATGTGACTGTTATTACCTTAGTATCAACCTGTTATCAAAACAAACCACACCAGTCCGAAAGTGTAGATATGCTTTGAATGAGAGCGCACCGGATCAACTGCAAGGTTGTTTTAATTGTACGGACTGGAGTGTGTTTGTGGCTGGCTGCGAGAATGTTACGAATTAAATGATTGTGTCACTGATAATATTAATGTTTGTGTCAATAACCTTGCCGAGAGTACATAAATGTTATGTCACCGCAATATTAAACCTTGGGTCACAAAAAAGCTTTAAAAAAGCATAAATGATAAAAAATGTGTATTCATTAAAGGTGACAAAGATGCCCTGAAGATTAAATAAAAAAAAGCTTTGCAAGGAAATTGAGAAAAGTAATGAAAACTATAAGAACAAGATTGAACAGTATTTTACAAATGGTAATATAAAAGAAACATGAACTGGCATTACAGTATTGACAAGCTATTCTAAAGGAAAGCCATGTCTTTCAGAAAATTTAGACCTAATTGAATTGAACAAATTGTATTCCCGTTTTCATACGACTGACGTTAGTGAAGAAAATGACGGATGCGAGGATGTTCATGAATATTTTGAAATGAATGGAAAGGAAATGAAACATGCATTTCTAGACATAAACATGAATAAGGCAAAGGTTCAAGATGGGTGACTGGTACAATTTTAATAACCTATGCATCTCAATTATGTCAGATATATACTTATATTTTCAATGATTTTTTTAGCATACTCAATTCCAAGCATTTTTGTTAAAACTTCAAAAATGATTGCTGTAGCCAAGAAAGACAGTGTTACTTCGTTTAATGATTTAAGACCTGTTGCTTTGACATCGATTATCATGAAATGTTTTAAAAGAACAATTCTAAACCCTCTAATAAGTAAATATTAGCTTTTATGAACCCTTTCCAATTTGCCTATCCGGCAAAACGTAGCGTCGAGGATGCCCTCTCCTGTTTTTTCAAACTGCCTATAAACATTTAGACGGGACTGACAATTATGGTGGAATCTTGTCCGTTGGTTTTTTTCTTCTTTCAATATCATTCAACCACATTTTAGAGTTTTTCAAAGATAGATCACAATTTGTCTTTGTAAAGGGTCATTCCTCAAACTACTTAATTACAAACACTGGTGCATTTCGCCCGTCTTATTAACACTATATACATATGATTGCCAGAGCTCAATGGCAGACAACAAAAATCCACTTTTAAAACTGAAAGACACCTAAATTCTTTTTTATCGACAAGCATAAATTTTTTATATAATATGAATTATAAAGCTTAAGAGAATGAAAATTTTAGAGTTCATTTGATGACAAAACATGTTTTTAAAATCTTTTTTTCTGAAAATAAATTTTGGTCTATATATTGTACATGTTAAATGCTCGAAAATGTTAATTCTTATCTGCAACACGATTGTTCTACGTATACTTCTATTCATTTTTGCACGTCTGAAAACCATATTTCCTCTAGGATGAAATAAGTATTTGAATTGACAATAGATAGATAATAATAAATAGATGGGTAGATATATAGATAGATATAGAGATAAAT
>JAXRKP010002894.1:0-5000 GCA_037039925.1 Doris montereyensis | reverse complement strand
ATATATATAGATAGATAGATAGATAGGATAGATAGATAAATAGATAGATAGATAGATAGATAGATAGATAGATAGATAGATAGATAGATAGATAGATAGATAGATAGATAGATAGATAGATATGGATAGATAGATAAATTGATAGATATATAAATATATTGATATATATATATATATATATATATATATATATATATATATATACATAGATTGATAGATAGATAGATAGATAGATAGATAGATAGATAGATAGATAAATAGATAGATAAGCAGTATAGATAGATAGATAGATAGATAGATAGATAGATAGATAGATAGATAGATAGATAGATAGATAGATAGATAGATGGATACATAGGTAGATAGATAGATGAATAGATTGATAGCCGATGTTTTTCACCAGACAAGCTGTAATTTAATTTTTCTTGATCGTCTGAAAGATGTATTTGGGAAATAAACCTTTAACATTTAGTCAATTTTTTAAACGCAACCTGGTGATGTTTGCATCGACGGTACTACAATAAATGATATTGTCTACACTCTCCATATCATTTATATTTAGATATCAACGAATGTAGTACTACCACACATGGATGTCAGCAAGGTTGTAGAAACACAGACGGCTCCTTCATTTGTACTTGTAACACAGGATATACACTTGACCCAGATGGCAGAGGCTGTGTCAGTAAAACGCTTTCTACCTTTTTGATTGTTTCTCGTTTCGTTGACTTTGATTCCTTGTGCTTGCTTTTTAGTGATTTGGTTTTAGACGACGAGTTAAGAAACCCAAAGAATTAAGAAACATGGGAATCTTTGTTGTATTTGAAGCAAAATTTCACTTTTTTCTTGACTACGTGTTCAGAGTTCTTTTTGGCGTTTCTGACAGCGGTTTGTGCTTTCCATAATGCCTGTGACTGAAAGCTATGTCACCAGGCAAACAAAAGTTGAACACCCTACAAACAATCTGGCGTTAATTCCTAGATTCATCCACTACTTTGGTCATAAATTGTTTTCGGAGACATGGTGTTTCAATCTTCGTTCCTTCAGAGGACTGTGACTTTCTTCAGCCGGTGGAAACAATCAACATTTAATTGATTTATTTTTCTTGGCTTAGTCTTGCTTAAGCTTAATTACAAAGAAAACCTGACAACTGCTGCTGACGCCAATTGCTATCTTCTGGGCAAAATACGATAGAACCAATGGTCTCTACATAGGCATTGATTGATCAAAGTTAGGAACGCTATCAAGGCCCATCCGTAGACCTTTCGATAGTGAAAAGTTCCAAAGGCTATAAAAAAACAGGCAGTGGTATTCCGATTATCTTTAAACAAAACTGATATCGTGGCAATGGCCCCAGGATTCACACCCAATGTTAATAGGCCAAGAGTTGTGTGATAGGAGTAGGTGAAAACTATAGCGTTCGCCATTCTTCTTAAACCTGTTGTATCTGTCATTGCAACCAATCGTCGTTGACTTTGCGCCTATAAGGCTTGCACTTTATCCATCACGCTTATCTAACAACATCAGCAAGTACTTAGCTCTTAAAGTGGCCATGCATATTAGAAATCATGCTAACAAATCTAATAGTTGACATAACCACCCGCCTGTGTATAACGCTCAACCATATTCATGGATAAACACGCAATCAAAAATATAGTATGAAACAAGATAGCAAGATAAAGTAGCTCGGAAATCATAACTGAATTTTTATTTATTAACCATTTATTTATTTAGATTTATATATTTCTTTTTAATAGACTTATTATTCATTTGTTTTTATCCTATTAAATATTTTTAAATTCTTTTACTTATTTATTTATTGATTTATTTTTTCTACACCTTAAATATTTCCAAATTTAACAGACTCACTTTTTCTTTTAAAACACACATAACTAACATAATATAATTCCCTTATATGCACGAAGCATTTATACTAAACCGACAAAGGTCACCTAGTTAGGGAGGCCGGGAATAATCAACAAATATGTTATTCCCACGCAGCCTGGTGTTACTGCAATAAAATGTAATCATTGAATAAGAAAGCAAATGCCTAGGAGAAGCCATACACGCCGATAACATGGTCATGAAAAACATGGAGAAGGCACTTTGCAATCTGAAGATTTCAAAACTGGATGCCTGCTGGATTGTGTTTACCCAGACGAAGACAGAACATCCCTCTTCAATCTTCATTGATAACAATAGCACACAATAGCACGCACACAAACAACCAAGGAATTGACATGTGTAGGCAATGTTCCTACAAGTAGCGGAGGAGCTGACAAAGACATTACCAGACGCCTAAACAAAGCATCAACTACAGGATCGGTATGCTGGAGAATGATGGACGGAGACATGAGCAACTTATCCTCACTCCCCACCAAAATACCGACGAAACATCCCAAACAAACTTTCCAACGAGGCTCTTACCCGAAAATGCGAAATAAACCCCAATCGCCCTGCATTGGACCCTAGAAGGGAAAGGGGACTTGGCAGGCCAAAAGCAATTTGGAGAAGAACAGTAGAGAATGAGATAGGGGGACTTGGCAGGCCAAAAGCAATTTGGAGAAGAACAGTAGAGAATGAGATAGGGGACTTGGCAGGCCAAAGCAATTTGGAGAAGAACAGTAGAGAATGAGATAGGGGGACTTGGCAGGCCAATAGCAATTTGGAGAAGAACAGTAGAGAATGAGAAAGGGGACTTGGCAGGCCAAAAGCAATTTGGAGAAGAACAGTAGAGAATGAGAAAGGAACTGCCGTGAAACTTGGAATTTGCTCAAGGCGCTTACTATGGAAAGAGGTAGATAGATATCTTTCATTCCTGCCCTACATGCCAAATGCCACAATAGGCAGTAGGTAATTAAGTAAGTAAGTAAATAAATAAGTAAGTAAGGATTAAGTAAGTAAGTATTACAAGTAAGTACGTAAGTAAGTAAGTACGTAAGTAAGTAAGTAAGTAAAACGGAGATGGCGGATACCACATGCACCAGCCTCCAGACTGAAAACCACATGGAGCTCAGTTGAAAGTACAGCGGTCGAGAATAAATTAAGCTCAAATTACATGGAGGTGAAGTTTGTACTGAGGCTAATGTTCAAGACCCAGACTGCAAAACTGACTGACAAAATGTGGCACAGGCTCAACGTTTCAAGTAAACCGTCAATAGCCATATGGATGCGGTGATTCGTATCCATACGCCATATTTAACTTGGCCGGAGTAGATAGCTGGCAGAAACGACTGGATTGATTAATGGGTTCAATTAGGCCCGTACAATGGAACCTCTCTGATCGGGAATCGTGTTCTATAAATTTTACCTCGCTAAAAAGGAAAGGTCCTCTGCTAATCGGAACAGTTTTTCTCGAGCTTTAATAGATTACCATTTCTCCAATAATAATTAATTCCAATACTCACATGTTATCGAAATGATGTGGTCTCTGTGTCATCAAAACATTAATTGCTACCCCTACGTTAATACTACACGCGTTGTACATTACATAATATGTACACGATTTCGTGGAACCAGTTCAAGAGGACATGTCAGACACATCAGACATCTATTATTAATGTGTGAAATCAGGCGTTATAGTCAACTGTCGCTTCGTCAACCTAACAGTACAGTGCGGTGTTGATATTGAGAAACGTTAAAATAACAGAGTCCTGCATAGAGAGGTTCCACTGTATTTGTATTTTATTTCCTTCGTGTTTCTTTTTGCCTTGTCCCTACACTGTTTCAACATCAACATACGTCTTTACGTCATTGTGTCTTGCCCAGTTATTGTTTGTCATTGCAATAAAATATGATCATTGAAGCAGAGACCTAATGCATAGAATAAAATGAAAGACCAAGTTGTCGTAGACTGATTGGATCAGCAAGTTTATTCTTAACACCACCGTTTGTCATAGGCCATTTCATATCAGATTGAATAATAGTTTTGGTTCTAATTTCTTTTACATATATGTGCTCACTAACATACGTACATACATACATAAATACATACATACCTGCATACATTCATATAAATACCTACATACATACATACATACATACATACATACATACATACATACATACACACATACATATACGTGCACAAATACACACACGCAAGCGCACATACATACTTACATACACATATACATACATACAAACATACATACATAGACATATATACAAATACATACATTCATACATACATACTTAGCTAAAATGACCTGTCAGATCGGTTAGACTGATCAGAAAATAGATAGATAAATAGATATATAGGTACATAGATAAACAGCGATATAGATATAGAGTTGAATTTATAGATAGATATATAGATAGATAGAAGGACAGATAGGTAGATATATAAATAGATAGATAGATAGATAGATAGATAGATAGATAGACAGATAGATAGATAGATAGATAGATAGATAGATAGATAGATAGAATAGATAGATAGATAGATAGATAGATAGATAGATAGATAGATAGATAAATGGATATGTAGATAGATGGATGTACGTATAGTTGGATATGTATATATAGATAGACATATATATTTTTAGATGGATAGATAGAGATATAGGTAGGTAGGTGGGTAGATAGATAGATTGATAGATATGTAGATAGATAAATAGAAAGATGGGTAGGTAGGTTGATAAACAGATATATAAATGGATGCATAGATATATATAGAGAGAGTGAGACAGATAGTTATATATATATATATATATATATATATATATATATATATATATATACATATATATATATATATATATATATATATATATATATATATATATATATATATACATATGTGTGTGTGTCTGTGTGTGTGTGTGTGTATGTAGCTGAATAGATAGAGAGTGAATGGAATAGTTGGATAGATAGAATGATAGATAGAAACAGATATGTAGTTATGTGAATATGATAGGTAGATAGATAGATGTGATCAGATAAAAGGATATATATATATATATTATATATACATGTGTTTATATATATATATATATATA
>JAXRKP010002893.1:27500-32119 GCA_037039925.1 Doris montereyensis | reverse complement strand
CTATTTGTATTTAAGTCCAAGATTAGCAAGTCATTGACATCAATGGTAAGGCATCAACTCGCCTATTTGTATTAAGTCATTAGCAAGTCATTCCATTGTGCCTATTGACATCAATGGTAGGGGCATCAACTCGCCTATTACGCCACTCTCACAGTATGCTATCAACATTGTTTTTGTTCTCTTGCTTATATTTCTACTTTTCAATTTCAGGTATGAACATAGCTGGTGGGGCCGGCGGTATGCCTTCAATGGGTGGTAGTACCGCTTTTTACAACAGTGTCAATGTCATAATTAGTGTGTATAAATCTAGCGGGTTTTGGCCGGTAGCTCTGTTGGAAGAAAGTTGGAGTTCGATTCCTAGATTCGATTTCGATGTGATTTGGTTTACTCACACCCACACACACCCACACCCCACCCACAAACACACTCACACCACAAACACCCACACCACAAACACACTACACCCCACACACCCACACCCACACCCACACCCACCCACACCCACACCCACACCCACACCCACACCCACACCTAAACCCACAAACACACCCACACCCACACCCACACCCACACCCTACACCCACACCCACACACACCACACCCACACCCACACCTACAAACACACCCACACCCACACCTACAAACACACCCACACCTACAAACACACCCACACCCACACCTACAGCACCACCCCACCCCACCCCCACCCACCCACACCCACACCCACACCCACACCCACACCCACACCCACACCCACACCCACACCCACATCCACACCCCCACCCACACCACAAACACACTCACACCCTCATTCTGCTACCCACCCCCAATCACACCCACACTACACCTACACCCACACACCCACACCTACATACACACCTACCTACACCCACCCCAATTCTACACCCACACCCACACCCACAAATTCACACCCACCCCACATCCACATCCACACCCCCACCCACACCCACACCCACAAACACACCCACACCCACACCTACCTACACCCACAGCCACAGCCACACCCCCACTGACACCCAGACCCAGACCAACAAACAGACCCAGACCCAGACTGAGACAGACAGACCCCCAGACACAAGACTGAGACCCGAGACCCAGACTGACTGAGACCCAATACACCCAGACTGAGACTGAGACTGAGACTGAGAAACAGACCCAGACCCACACCCCACCTACACCAGACCCACACCTAAAGACCTACAGACTGAGACACACCCACAAGACTACACCCAGACCCACACCTACACCCACACCCACACCCACACCCAGACCCACACCCACACTGAGACAGCCACACCCACACCTACACCCACACCCACACCTACACCCACACCTACACCCACACCCAGACTGAGACAGACAGACTGAGACCTGAGACCCACACCACACCCACACTCCCACACACCGACAGGCACAGGCATAGCGACAGTCAGAGCCACAGCCAACCGAACACCGACACCCACACACAGAGGCACAGCCGAGACTGAGACTGGAACCAGACCCGAGACACCCCAGACCCCACTGAGACTGAGACTGAGACTTGAGACCCCACACCCACAGAGACAGGAGACAGAGACAGAGACAGAGACAGGAGACTGAGACTGAGACCCAGACCCAGACCCACAGGGACTTGAGACTGAGACTGAGACTGACACTGAGACTGAGATCCACCCACAGACTGAGACTGAGACCCCCCACCTGAGACTGAGACTGACACCCACAGACAGACTCAGACTCCACTGAGACTGAGACTGAGACTGAGACTGAGACTGAGAGACTGAGACACACCCACACTCACACTGAGACTGAGACTGAGACCAGACTGAGACTGAGACTGGAGACTGAGACTCAGACTGAGACTGGAGACTGAGACCCAGACCCACCCAGACTGAGACTGAGACCAGACTGAGACTGAGACTGAGACCCCACTGAGACTACAGGCAGACCCAGAGACTGAGACCAGACTGAGACCCAGACTGAGACCCCACTGAGACTGAGACTGAGACTGAGACTGAGACTGATAACCTGCACACCGGCACATCCACACCCACAAACTACACCCACAAACCTACACCTACAGCCACACCCACCCCCATCCACCCACACCCACACCCACACCAACCTAAACACACCCACCCTACCCACACCCGCCACAGCCACAGCCACAGCCACAGCCACAGCCACAGCCACAGCCACACCCACAGCCGCAGCCACACCCACACCCACACCAACACCCACACCCACACCCACACCCACACCCACACCCACAGGCACAGCGACAGCCACAGCCACAGCCAACCCACACCCACATCCACACCCACACCCACAGCCACAACTTCAAATACACCCACACCCACACCCACACCCACACCCACACCCACAAACACACCCACACCCACATCCACAGCCACATCCACACCCACACCCCCACCCACAGCCACAGCCACACCCACGGCCACACCCACACCCACACCCACACCCACACCCACACCCACACCCACACCCACACCCACAGGCACAGCCACAGCCACAGCCACAGCCAACCCACACCCACACCCACACCCACAGGCACAGCCACAGCCACAGCTAACCCACACCCACACCCACACCCACACCCACACCCACACCCCCACCCACACCCACACCCCCACCCACACCCACAGCCACACCCACAGGCACAGGCATAGCCACAGCCACAGCCAACCCACACCCACACCCACACCCACAGGCACAACCACAGCCACAGCCAACACACACACACACCCACACCCACACCCACACCCACACCCACACCCACAGCCACACCCACACCCACAGGCACACCCACACCCACAGCCACACCCACACCCACAGGCACACCCACACCCACAGCCACACCCACAGCCACACCCACACCCACAGCCACACCCACACCCACAGCCACACCCACACCCACAGGCACAGCCACAGCCACAGCCACAGCCAACCCACACCCACACCCACACCCACAGGCACAACCACAGCCACAGCCAACACACACACACACCCACACCCACACCCACACCCACACCCACACCCACACCCACAGCCACACCCCCACCTACACCCACAGGCACACCCACAGGCACACCCACAGCCACATCCACACCCACACCCCCACCCACACACACACGCATAATTCGACAGCCACACTCCACAGCCACAGCCACAGCCACAATTTGCCAATTTGCACACCCACACCCACACCCACAGGCACACCCACACCTACACCCAACACCTACACCCACACCTACACCCACACCCACACCCACACCCACACCCACAGCAACAGCCACACCCCCCACCTACACCCACAGGCACCCACACCCACACCCCACCCATCCACACCCACACCCCCACACTGAGACTGAGACTGAGACTGGAGACCCACACCCAGACTGAGACTGAGACTGGAGACTGAGACTGAGACTGAGACTGAGACCCAGACTCCACCCAGACTGAGACTGAGACTGAGACTGAGACTGAGACTGAGACTGAGACCAGGACTCGAGAAGACTGAGACCCAGACTGAGACTGAGACTGAGACCACACCCCCAGACTGAGACTCGAGACTGAGACTCGAGACTGAGACTGAGACCCCACCCACTGGAGACCAGACCCACACCCCCACCCGACACTCGACCCAGACCGAGACCCACACCCACAGACTGAGACAGACTCGAGACTGAGACCCAGACCAGACCTAGACTGAGACCCAGACCAGACCGAGACCCCCACTGAGACCCACACCCAGACCACACCACATCCACCCACACCTCACCTAGACCACACCCACAGCCACACCCACACCCGAGATCTACACCCGCACCGACACCAACAAACACACCCACACGCAGGCAGGAGACCGGCACTGGCACCCGCGCGACCGGTGCACCGGCACCCGAGACTGGCACGGGCGACCTCCCCGACTCGAGCACGCGACCCGCACTCCGAGACCGACCCGCACCTCCCACCGAGACGAGACCGAGACCGAGACTCGAGACCGAGACCCCCGAGACTCCGACACTTCCCGACCGACTCGACACTGGCGCGCACCTGGCAATTTCGGCACAGCCACAGCCACAGCCACAGCCACAGCCACAGCCACAGCCACACCCACAGCCACAGCCACAGCCACAGCCACAGCCACAGCCACAGCCAACCCACACCCACACCCACACCCACACCCACACCCACACCCACACCCACACCCACATCCACAGCCACATCCACACCCACACCCCCACCCACAGCCACAGCCACACCCACGGCCACACCCACACCCACACCCACACCCACACCCACACCCACACCCACACCCACAGGCACAGGCACAGCCACAGCCACAGCCACAGCCACACCCACACCCACACCCACACCCACACCCACACCCACACCCACACCCACACCCCCACCCACACCCACAGCCACACCCACACCCACAGGCACAGGCACAGCCACAGCCACAGCCACAGCCACAGCCACAGCCACAGCCACAGCCACAGCCACAGCCACAACCAACCCGCACCCACACCCACAGGCACAGCCACACCCACATCCACAGCCACACCCACATCCAC
>JAXRKP010002893.1:0-22500 GCA_037039925.1 Doris montereyensis | reverse complement strand
CCCACACCCACACCCACACCCACAAACACACCCACACCCACATCCACAGCCACATCCACACCCACACCCCCACCCACAGCCACAGCCACACCCACGGCCACACCCACACCCACACCCACACCCACACCCACACCCACACCCACACCCACAGGCACAGGCACAGCCACAGCCACAGCCACAGCCACAGCCACAGCCACAGCCACACCCACAGCCACAGCCACAGCCACAGCCACAGCCACAGCCAACCTACACCCACACCCACACCCACACCCACACCCACACCCACACCCACACCCACATCCACAGCCACATCCACACCCACACCCCCACCCACAGCCACAGCCACACCCACGGCCACACCCACACCCACACCCACACCCACACCCACACCCACACCCACACCCACACCCACAGGCACAGGCACAGCCACAGCCACAGCCACAGCCGCACCCACACCCACACCCATACCCACACCCACACCCACACCCACACCCACACCCCCACCCACACCCACAGCCACACCCACACCCACAGGCACAGGCACAGCCACAGCCACAGCCACAGCCACAGCCACAGCCACAGCCACAGCCACAGCCACAGCCACAGCCACAGCCACAACCAACCCGCACCCACACCCACAGGCACAGCCACACCCACATCCACAGCCACACCCACATCCACAGCCACAGCCACAGCCACAGCCACAGCCACAGCCACAGCCACAGCCACAGCCACAGCCACAGCCACAGCCACAGCCACAGCCACAGCCACAGCCACAGCCACAGCCACAGCCACAGCCAACCCGCACCCACACCCACAGGCACAGCCACACCCACATCCATAGCCACACCCACATCCACAGCCACAGCCACAGCCACAGCCACAGCCACAGCCACAGCCAACCCACACCCACACCCACACCCACACCCACACCCACACCCACATCCACACCCACAGCCACAGCCACACCCCAACCTACACCCACAGGCACACCCACAGCCATACTCACAGCCACATCCACACCCACACCCCCACGCACACACACACCCACATCCACACCCACACCCACAGCCACACTCAGACCCACACCCACACCCACACCCACACCCACACCCACACCCACACCCACACCCACACCCACACCCACATCCACACCCACAAACACACCCACAAACACACCCACAGCCACACCCACACCCCCACCCACACCCACACCCACACCCACACCAACAAACACACCCACACCCACACCCACACCCACACCCCCACCCATACCCACACCCACACCCACAACTTCAAATACACCCACACCCACACCCACACCCACACCCACAAACACACCCACACCCCCACCCACACCCACACCCACAAATACACCCACACCCACAAACACACCCACACCCACAAACACACCCACAGCCACACCCATACCCACACCCACATCCACAGCCACATCCACACCCACACCCCCACCCACAGCCACAGCCACAGCCACAGCCACACCCACACCCACACCCACACCCACACCCACACCCACACCCACACCCACAGGCACAGGCACAGCCACAGCCACAGCCACAGCCACAGCCACAGCCACAGCCACAGCCACAGCCACAGCCACAGCCAACCCACACCCACACCCACAGGCACAGCCACAGCCACATCCACAGCCACACCCACACCCACAGCCACAGCCACAGCCACAGCCACAGCCACAGCCACAGCCACACCCACACCCACACCCACACCCACAGCCACAGCCACACCCACAGCCACAGCCACAGCCACACCCACAGCCACAGCCACACTCACAGCCACACCCACACCCACACCCACAGCCACAGCCACAGCCACACCCCCACCCACACCCACAGCCACACCCACACCCACAGGCACAGGCATATCCACAGCCACAGCCACAGCCACAGCCACAGCCACAGCCAACACACACCCACACCCACACCCACACCCACAGCCACAGCCACACCCCCACCTACACCCACAGGCACACCCACAGCCACAGCCACAGCCACATCCACACCCACACCCCCACCCACACACACACCCACACCCACACCCACACCCATACCCACACCCACACCCCCGCCCACACCCACACCCCCACCCACACCCACAGGCACACCCACACCCCACCCACACCCACACCCACACCCACACCCACACCCACACCCACACCCACACCCACATCCACAGCCACAGCCACAGCCACACCCACACCCACACCCACACCCACATCCACAGCCACAGCCACACCCACACCCACACCCACACCCACAAACACACCCACACCCACAAACACACCCACACCCACAAACACACCCACACCCACACCCACACCCACACCCCCACCCACACCCACACCCACACCCACACCCACACCCACACCCACACCCACACCCACACCCACACCAACACCCACACCCACACCCACACCCACACCCATACCCACACCCACACCCACACCCCCACCCCCGACCACAGGCACACCCACAGCCACACCCACAGCCACATCCACACCCACACCCCCACCCACACACACACCCACACCCACACCCACACCCACAGCCACAGCCACACTCAGACCCACACCCACACCCACACCCACACCCACAAACACAGCCACACCCACACCCACACCCACACCCACACCCACACCCACACCCCCACCCACACCCACATCCACACCCACACCCACACCCACATCCACACCCACACCCACACCCACACCCACACCCACACCCACACCCACACCCACACCCACACCCACATCCACACCCACACCCACACCCACATCCACACCCACACCCACACCCACATCCACATCCACACCCACACGCACACCCACACCCACATCCACACCCACACCCACACCCACATCCACACCCACACCCACACCCACATCCACACCCACACCCACACCCACAAACACACCCACACCCACACCCACACCCACACCCACAAACAAACCCATAACCACAAATCACACCCACACCCCCACCCACACCCACACCCACACCCACACCCACACCCACACACACACCCCCACCCACAACTACACCCACAACCACACCCACACCCACAACCACAACTTCAAATACACCCACACCCACACCCACACCCACACCCACACCCACAAACACACCCACACCCACATCCACAGCCACATCCACACCCACACCCCCACCCACAGCCACAGCCACACCCACGGCCACACCCACACCCACACCCACACCCACA
Organism: Doris montereyensis; assembly: GCA_037039925.1. Classification (NCBI taxonomy): domain Eukaryota; kingdom Metazoa; phylum Mollusca; class Gastropoda; order Nudibranchia; family Dorididae; genus Doris; species Doris montereyensis. Next base: position 19,242 of record JAXRKP010002893.1, on the reverse strand, counting down.
CCCACACCCACACCCACACCCACACCCACACCCACAGGCACAGCCACAGCCACAGCCACAGCCAACCCACACCCACACCCACACCCACAGGCACAGCCACAGCCACAGCTAACCCACACCCACACCCACACCCACACCCACACCCACACCCCCACCCACACCCACACCCCCACCCACACCCACAGCCACACCCACAGGCACAGGCATAGCCACAGCCACAGCCAACCCACACCCACACCCACACCCACAGGCACAACCACAGCCACAGCCAACACACACACACACCCACACCCACACCCACACCCACACCCACACCCACAGCCACACCCACACCCACAGGCACACCCACACCCACAGCCACACCCACACCCACAGGCACACCCACACCCACAGCCACACCCACAGCCACACCCACACCCACAGCCACACCCACACCCACAGCCACACCCACACCCACAGGCACAGCCACAGCCACAGCCACAGCCAACCCACACCCACACCCACACCCACAGGCACAACCACAGCCACAGCCAACACACACACACACCCACATCCACACCCACACCCACACCCACACCCACACCCACAGCCACACCCCCACCTACACCCACAGGCACACCCACAGGCACACCCACAGCCACATCCACACCCACACCCCCACCCACACACACACCCACACCCACACCCACACCCACACCCACACCCACACCCACACCCCCACCCACACCCACACCCCCACACACACCCACCCCCACACCCACCCCACACACACACCCACCCCACAGTCACACACCCCCACTACACACCCACACCCCCCACACACACCCACACCCCCACACACCCACCCCCACACACACTACACACACACACACCTCCCACACCCCCACACACACACACACCCACACCCCCACAGTCCCACACACCCACACACACACACACACACCCACACCCCCACACACACACACCCACACCCCCACACACACACACCCCCCACACCCACAAATCACACCCACACCCCCAAACACACCCACCCACAAACACCCCCTAAACCCACACAAACACACCCATACCCACACCCACACCCACAAACTCACACACATGCAAAACACACCCACACACACACCCACACCTACAAACACACACACCCACACCTACAAACACCCACACCTACAAACACCCCACACACACATACAAAACACAACCCCACCCCCACCCCCACATACACCCACCCACACCCACACCCACACCCACCCCACACACACCCATCTGGCCTTGAAACCACGACACATTGGTTGCAGGCCGACAACACCTCCCCTACACCCACCTCCACCCTCCCTCTACACCCACACCCACAAACACACCCACACCCACACCTACACCACACCCACACACACACCCACACCCACACCCACACCCACACCCACACACACCCAACACACCCACACACACCCACACACACCCACACCCACACCACAGCCACACATACCTACACACACACACCCACACCCACACCCACATCCACCCCCACTCACACACTCACACACCCACACCCACACCCACACCCACACCCCCACCCACACACACACACCCACACCCACACCCCCACACACACACACCCACACCCACACCCACACCCACACCCCACAGCCACACACACACACCCACCCCCACACATCCCCCACACACACCCACACCCCCAGCCACAGCCACAGACCCACACCCACACCCACACCACACACACACCCACACCCACACCCACACCCACAGCCACACCCACACCACACACCCACACCCACCCCACACCCACACCCCCCACAGTCACACACCCCACACCCCACACACACACCACACCCACACCCACACACCTCACACCCCACACCCACAGGCCCCACACACACACCCACACCCACACCCACCCACACACACACAGAGCACACCCACACACCCACACCCACACCCACAGCCCACACCCACACCCACACCCACACCCACACCAACACACCCACCCACACAAACTCACACACACATACAAACCCACACTCCCACCCACACCCACCCACACCCACACCCCACACCCACCTCAGACCCACACCCACACCCACACCCCACACCCACACCCACACCACACCCAAACCCACACACACCCATACACACCCCCACCCACACCCACACACACACTCACACCCACAGCACCACCCAAACACACAAACACACCACATCCAACCACACCCACACACACCCACACCCACCCCCACCCCCACATCCACACCCACACCCACAAACACACACCCACATACACCCACACCCCCATCCACACCACACCCCACACCCACACTATAAACACCCACACCCACCCCACACCCACACACACCCCACCCACCACACCCACCCACAACTTCAAATACACACCACACCCACACCCACACCTGAGCACCACCACCACCCACCCACGCACACCTAAATGCACCCACACCCTGAGCCACCCACCCACAAACACACCCACAGCCACCCACACCCATGCCACACCCACATCCCCAATACATCCACACCCACACCCCCGCCCACAGCCTGCAATACAATACACCACACCCACACCCACCCACACCCATACCCACCCCCGCCCACAATACAGCCAGCCCACCTGGCCACACCCACCCACACCATCCACAGCCACCCACGCCCACTGTCCACACCCACACCCACAGCCACAGCCACACCCACACCCACACCCACACCCACACCCACACCCACAAACACACCCACACCCACACCCACACCCACAGCCACAGCCACAGCCACACCCACACCCACACCCACAAACACACCCACACCCACAAACACACCCACACCCACAAACACACCCACACCCCCACCGGCACCCCCACCCACACTCACACCCACACCCACACCCACACCCACACCCATACCCACACCCACACCCACACCCCCACCTCCACCCACAGGCACACCCACAGCCACACCCACAGCCACATCCACACCCACACCCCCACCCACACCCACACCCACACCCACACCCACACCCACAAACACAGCCACACCCACACCCACACCCACAGCCACACTTACACCCCCACCCACACCCACACCCACATCCACACCCACACCCCCACCCACACCCACACCCACAAACACACCCACACCCACACCTACATACACACCCACAGCCACACCCACACCCCCACCCACACCCACACCCACACCCACACCAACAAACACACCCACACCCACACGCACACACACACCCCCACTCACAACTACACCCACACCCACAACCACAACTTCAAATACACCCACACCCACACCCACACCCACACCCACAAACACACCCACACCCACATCCACAGCCACATCCACACCCACACCCCCACCCACAGCCACAGCCACACCCACGGCCACACCCACACCCACACCCACACCCACACCCACACCCACACCCACACCCACAGGCACAGGCACAGCCACAGCCACAGCCACAGCCACAGCCACAGCCACAGCCACAGCCACACCCACAGCCACAGCCACAGCCACAGCCACAGCCACAGCCAACCTACACCCACACCCACACCCACACCCACACCCACACCCACACCCACACCCACATCCACAGCCACATCCACACCCACACCCCCACCCACAGCCACAGCCACACCCACGGCCACACCCACACCCACACCCACACCCACACCCACACCCACACCCACACCCACACCCACAGGCACAGGCACAGCCACAGCCACAGCCACAGCCGCACCCACACCCACACCCATACCCACACCCACACCCACACCCACACCCACACCCCCACCCACACCCACAGCCACACCCACACCCACAGGCACAGGCACAGCCACAGCCACAGCCACAGCCACAGCCACAGCCACAGCCACAGCCACAGCCACAGCCACAGCCACAACCAACCCGCACCCACACCCACAGGCACAGCCACACCCACATCCACAGCCACACCCACATCCACAGCCACAGCCACAGCCACAGCCACAGCCACAGCCACAGCCACAGCCACAGCCACAGCCACAGCCACAGCCACAGCCACAGCCACAGCCACAGCCACAGCCACAGCCACAGCCAACCCGCACCCACACCCACAGGCACAGCCACACCCACATCCATAGCCACACCCACATCCACAGCCACAGCCACAGCCACAGCCACAGCCACAGCCACAGCCAACCCACACCCACACCCACACCCACACCCACACCCACATCCACACCCACAGCCACAGCCACACCCCAACCTACACCCACAGGCACACCCACAGCCATACTCACAGCCACATCCACACCCACACCCCCACGCACACACACACCCACATCCACACCCACACCCACAGCCACACTCAGACCCACACCCACACCCACACCCACACCCACACCCACACCCACACCCACACCCACACCCACACCCACATCCACACCCACAAACACACCCACAAACACACCCACAGCCACACCCACACCCCCACCCACACCCACACCCACACCCACACCAACAAACACACCCACACCCACACCCACACCCACACCCCCACCCATACCCACACCCACACCCACAACTTCAAATACACCCACACCCACACCCACACCCACACCCACAAACACACCCACACCCCCACCCACACCCACACCCACAAATACACCCACACCCACAAACACACCCACACCCACAAACACACCCACAGCCACACCCATACCCACACCCACATCCACAGCCACATCCACACCCACACCCCCACCCACAGCCACAGCCACAGCCACAGCCACACCCACACCCACACCCACACCCACACCCACACCCACACCCACACCCACACCCACAGGCACAGGCACAGCCACAGCCACAGCCACAGCCACAGCCACAGCCACAGCCACAGCCACAGCCACAGCCACAGCCAACCCACACCCACACCCACAGGCACAGCCACAGCCACATCCACAGCCACACCCACACCCACAGCCACAGCCACAGCCACAGCCACAGCCACAGCCACAGCCACACCCACACCCACACCCACACCCACAGCCACAGCCACACCCACAGCCACAGCCACAGCCACACCCACAGCCACAGCCACACTCACAGCCACACCCACACCCACACCCACAGCCACAGCCACAGCCACACCCCCACCCACACCCACAGCCACACCCACACCCACAGGCACAGGCATATCCACAGCCACAGCCACAGCCACAGCCACAGCCACAGCCAACACACACCCACACCCACACCCACACCCACAGCCACAGCCACACCCCCACCTACACCCACAGGCACACCCACAGCCACAGCCACAGCCACATCCACACCCACACCCCCACCCACACACACACCCACACCCACACCCACACCCATACCCACACCCACACCCCCGCCCACACCCACACCCCCACCCACACCCACAGGCACACCCACACCCCACCCACACCCACACCCACACCCACACCCACACCCACACCCACACCCACACCCACATCCACAGCCACAGCCACAGCCACACCCACACCCACACCCACACCCACATCCACAGCCACAGCCACACCCACACCCACACCCACACCCACAAACACACCCACACCCACAAACACACCCACACCCACAAACACACCCACACCCACACCCACACCCACACCCCCACCCACACCCACACCCACACCCACACCCACACCCACACCCACACCCACACCCACACCCACACCAACACCCACACCCACACCCACACCCACACCCATACCCACACCCACACCCACACCCCCACCCCCGACCACAGGCACACCCACAGCCACACCCACAGCCACATCCACACCCACACCCCCACCCACACACACACCCACACCCACACCCACACCCACAGCCACAGCCACACTCAGACCCACACCCACACCCACACCCACACCCACAAACACAGCCACACCCACACCCACACCCACACCCACACCCACACCCACACCCCCACCCACACCCACATCCACACCCACACCCACACCCACATCCACACCCACACCCACACCCACACCCACACCCACACCCACACCCACACCCACACCCACACCCACACCCACATCCACACCCACACCCACACCCACATCCACACCCACACCCACACCCACATCCACATCCACACCCACACGCACACCCACACCCACATCCACACCCACACCCACACCCACATCCACACCCACACCCACACCCACATCCACACCCACACCCACACCCACAAACACACCCACACCCACACCCACACCCACACCCACAAACAAACCCATAACCACAAATCACACCCACACCCCCAGCCACACCCACACCCACACCCACACCCACACCCACACACACACCCCCACCCACAACTACACCCACAACCACACCCACACCCACAACCACAACTTCAAATACACCCACACCCACACCCACACCCACACCCACACCCACAAACACACCCACACCCACATCCACAGCCACATCCACACCCACACCCCCACCCACAGCCACAGCCACACCCACGGCCACACCCACACCCACACCCACACCCACACCCACACCCACACCCACACCCACACCCACACCCACAGGCACAGCCACAGCCACAGCCACAGCCAACCCACACCCACACCCACACCCACAGGCACAGCCACAGCCACAGCTAACCCACACCCACACCCACACCCACACCCACACCCACACCCCCACCCACACCCACACCCCCACCCACACCCACAGCCACACCCACAGGCACAGGCATAGCCACAGCCACAGCCAACCCACACCCACACCCACACCCACAGGCACAACCACAGCCACAGCCAACACACACACACACCCACACCCACACCCACACCCACACCCACACCCACAGCCACACCCACACCCACAGGCACACCCACACCCACAGCCACACCCACACCCACAGGCACACCCACACCCACAGCCACACCCACAGCCACACCCACACCCACAGCCACACCCACACCCACAGCCACACCCACACCCACAGGCACAGCCACAGCCACAGCCACAGCCAACCCACACCCACACCCACACCCACAGGCACAACCACAGCCACAGCCAACACACACACACACCCACATCCACACCTACACCCACACCCACACCCACACCCACAGCCACACCCCCACCTACACCCACAGGCACACCCACAGGCACACCCACAGCCACATCCACACCCACACCCCCACCCACACACACACCCACACCCACACCCACACCCACACCCACACCCACACCCACACCCCCACCCACACCCACACCCCCACCCACACCCACACCCACACCCACACCCACACCCCCACCCACACCCACACCCACACCCACACCCACACCCACACCCACACCCCCACCCACACCCACAGGCACACCCACACCCACACCCACACCCACAGGCACACCCACACCCACACCCACACCCACAGCCACAGCCACACCCACACCCACACCCACACCCACACCCACAAACACACCCACACCCACACCCACACCCACACCCACAGCCACAGCCACAGCCACACCCACACCCACACCCACAAACACACCCACACCCACAAACACACCCACACCCACAAACACACCCACACCCCCACCGGCACCCCCACCCACACTCACACCCACACCCACACCCACACCCACACCCACACCCATACCCACACCCACACCCACACCCCCACCTCCACCCACAGGCACACCCACAGCCACACCCACAGCCACATCCACACCCACACCCCCACCCACACCCACACCCACACCCACACCCACACCCACAAACACAGCCACACCCACACCCACACCCACAGCCACACTTACACCCCCACCCACACCCACACCCACATCCACACCCACACCCCCACCCACACCCACACCCACAAACACACCCACACCCACACCTACATACACACCCACAGCCACACCCACACCCCCACCCACACCCACACCCACACCCACACCAACAAACACACCCACACCCACACGCACACACACACCCCCACTCACAACTACACCCACACCCACAACCACAACTTCAAATACACCCACACCCACACCCACACCCACACCCACACCCACAAACACACCCACACCCACATCCACAGCCACATCCACACCCACACCCCCACCCACAGCCACAGCCACACCCACGGCCACACCCACACCCATACCCACACCCACACCCACACCCCCACCTCCACCCACAGGCACACCCACAGCCACACCCACAGCCACATCCACACCCACACCCCCACCCACACCCACACCCACACCCACACCCACACCCACAAACACAGCCACACCCACACCCACACCCACAGCCACACTTACACCCCCACCCACACCCACACCCACATCCACACCCACACCCCCACCCACACCCACACCCACAAACACACCCACACCCACACCTACATACACACCCACAGCCACACCCACACCCCCACCCACACCCACACCCACACCCACACCAACAAACACACCCACACCCACACGCACACACACACCCCCACTCACAACTACACCCACACCCACAACCACAACTTCAAATACACCCACACCCACACCCACACCCACACCCACACCCACAAACACACCCACACCCACATCCACAGCCACATCCACACCCACACCCCCACCCACAGCCACAGCCACACCCACGGCCACACCCACACCCACACCCACACCCACACCCACACCCACACCCACAGGCACAGGCACAGCCACAGCCACAGCCACAGCCACAGCCACAGCCACACCCACAGCCACAGCCACAGCCACAGCCACAGCCACAGCCACAGCCAACCCACACCCACACCCACACCCACACCCACACCCACACCCACACCCACACCCACATCCACAGCCACATCCACACCCACACCCCCACCCACAGCCACAGCCACACCCACGGCCACACCCACACCCACACCCACACCCACACCCACACCCACACCCACACCCACACCCACACCCACAGGCACAGGCACAGCCACAGCCACAGCCACAGCCACACCCACACCCACACCCACACCCACACCCACACCCACACCCACACCCACACCCACACCCACACCCACACCCACACCCACACCCACACCCACAGGCACAGCCACAGCCAACCCACACCCACACCCACACCCACACCCACACCCACACCCACACCCCCACCCACACCCACAGGCACAGCCACAGCCACAGCCAACCCACACCCACACCCACACCCACACCCACACCCACAGGCACAGCCACAGCCACAGCCAACCCACACCCACACCCACACCCACAGGCACAGCCACAGCCACAGCCAACCCACACCCACACCCACACCCACACCCACACCCACACCCACACCCACACCCACACCCCCACCCACACCCACACCCACACCCCCACCCACACCCACACCCACACCCACACCCACACCCACACCCACACCCACACCCCCACCCACACCCACAGCCACACCCACACCCACAGGCACAGGCATAGCCACAGCCACAGCCACAGCCACAGCCACAGCCAACCCACACCCACACCCACACCCACAGGCACAACCACAGCCACAGCAAACACACACCCACACCCACACCCACACCCACACCCACACCCACAGCCACACCCCCACCTACACCCACAGGCACACCCACAGGCACACCCACAGCCACATCCACACCCACACCCCCACCCACACCCACACACCCACACCCACACCCACACCCACACCCACACCCACACCCACACCCACACCCACAGGCACACCTACACCCACACCCACAGCCACAGCCACACCCACACCCACACCACAAACACACCCACACCCACAAACACACCCACACCCACAAACACACCCACACCCACACCTGCACCCCCACCCACACCCACACCCACACCCACACCCACACCCACACCCACACCCACACCCACACCCACACCCACACCCACACCCACACCCACACCCACACCCACACCCCCACCTCCACCCACACCCACACCCACACCCACACCCATACCCACACCCACACCCATACCCATACCCACACCCATACCCACACCCACACCCACAGCCATACCCATACACACACCCACACCCATACCCACACCCACACCCACACCCACACCCACAGGCACACCCACACCCACACCCACAAACACACCCACACCCACACCTGCACCCCCACCCACACCCACACCCACACCCACACCCACACCCACACCCACACCCACACCCACACCCACACCCACACCCACACCCACACCCCCACCTCCACCCACACCTCCACCCACACCCACACCCACACCCACACCCATACCCATACCCACACCCACACCCATTCCCACACCCACACCCACACCCACACCCACACCCACACCCACACCCACACCCACACCCACACCCACACCCACACCCACACCCACACCCACACCTCCACCTCCACCCACACCCACACCCCCACCTCCACCCACACCCACACCTCCACCCACACCCACACCCACACCCATACCCATACCCATACCCACACCCACACCCATACCACACCCACACCCATACCCATACCCACACCCACACCCACACCCATACCCACACCCACACCCATACCCACACCCACACCCACACCCACACCCACACCCACACCCACAGCCCCACCCACACCCACACCCACACCCACACCCACACCCCCACCTCCACCCACAGGCACACCCACAGCCACACCCACAGCCACATCCACACCCACACCCACACCCACACCACACCCACACCCACACCCCACACCCACACACACACCCACCCCACCCACACCCACCCACACCCCCACACCCACACCCCACCCACACACCCACACCCACACCCACACCCACACCCACAGCCCCACACCCACACCCCCACCCACACCCCACACCCCACCCACACCATACACCCCACCCCACACCCACCTCTCCCACCCCACACCCCACACCCACCCACCCACATCCACCCACACCCACACCCACACCTACACCCACACCCACACCTACACCCACACCCACACCTACACCCACACCACACCCACCCACCCACACCCACACCCACACCCACACCTACACCCACACCCACACCCACACCCACACCCACACCCACACCCACAACCACACCCACACCCACACCCACACCCACACCCACACCCACACCCCACCCACCCACACCCCCAGACACCCACACCCACCCACACCCACACCCACACCTCACCACACCCACACCCATTCCACTCCCATACTCAGACCTCCACCCACACCCCACCCACCCACACCCACCCACACACCCACACCCACACCCACACCCACCCACACCCACACACACCCACACCCACACCCACACCCACACCCACACCCAACCCACACCCCACACCCACACCCACACCACACCTACCCACTCACCACCACACACCCACACCCCACCCACACCCACCCCTACTCCGTCACCCACATACCTACACCCCACACACCCACCCACCACACCTCACATCCCACACCCCACCCACACCACACCCTACCCCACCCCACACACCCCACACCCACACGTCACCCCACCTAAACCCACACCCACCCACCCACACCACACCCACACCCACACCCACACCACACTCAACACCACACCCACACACCACCCACACCACACCCACACCCACACCCAACACCACCCGACACCCACACCCACACCCACACCCACACCCACACCCACACCACCACACAACACCACACAACACCACACTCAACACCACACCCAACACCACACTCAACACCACACTCAACACCACACCAACACCAACACCACACTCACACCACACCACACCCAACACCACACCACACCAACACCACACCCAACACCACACCACACCAACACCCAACACCCAACACACACCACACCCAACACCACACCCAACACCACAACAACACCACACCACACTCAAGACCACACCACACCAAACACTCACATCCCGACACCACACCACACACAACACCACACCAACACCAACAACACCACCAACACCACACCCAACACCACCACCACACCAACACCACACTCAACACCACACCACAACACCATACCACACTCAACACCACCCCCAACACCACACCACCAACCACACCAACACCACCCAACACCACACCCAACACCACCACACCACACCCAACAACACACCACACCCAACAACACACCACACCACCCAAGACCACACCCAACACCACCAACATCACACCACACCACACCCAACAACACACCACACCCAGCACCACACCACATCACACCCAACACCACACCACACCAACACCACACCACACCCAACACCACACCACACTCAACACCCAACACCACACCCAACACCACACCACACCACACCCAATCAACACCACACCCAACACCACACCACACCACACCACACCCAACATCACACACACCCAACACCATACCACACCACACCACCCAACACCAGAAAACACCACACCACACCACCAACACCACACCCAACACCACACCACACCCAACACACCACACCTGACACCACACCACACCACCCAACCCACACCGAACACCACACCACACTCAACACAACACCACACCCAACACCACATCATACCACACCACACCCAACACCACACCACACAATCGACACCAACACCACACCACCACACCACACTCAACCACTACACCACGCCACATCACACCACAACGCCACACCACACCACAGCCAACCACACCACACCACATCACATCCAACATCATCACACCACACCCCCAACACCACAACCACATCTACACCACACCACCACCACACCACACCACACCCCACCACCACACTCAACAACCATCACCACACCACATCCACCAACACCCAAAACCACACCCAACACCAACACCACACCACCAAACACCAGCACCACACCACACTCACCACTACCACACCACATCACACACAACGCCACACCACACCCAACACCCAACACCACACCACACCACACCCAACACCACATCACACCACACCCTACACCACACCACACCACAGACCACACCCAACACCAACACACCACACCATACCCAACCCAACACCACACCCCCACCACACCACACCACACACACCACTCCCCACACCACACCACACCACACCACACCACACCACAGACACACCCCACCACACCACACCACAACACCACCACACCACATCACACCCACACAACACCACCACACCACTGCCAACACCACTGCCATACCACATCCAACATCACATCACACCACACAACACCCAACACCACACCCAACACCACACCACATCACACACAACACCAACCCACCAACACAACACCACAATATACACAACACCACACCACACCCAACACCACACCACACCACAACATCACCACCACCAAACATCACACCACACCAAACACCACACCACACCACATCACCCAACACCACACCACACCACAGCCAACACCACACCACACCATCACCACACAACACCACCCACACCCAGCCAACACCAACACCATACCACATCCAACACATCACATCACACCACCCAACACCACACAACACCAACACCTACACCACACCACAATCACATCCACACCACCCAACACCACACAACATCCAACACAACACCACCCACCCCAACACCACACCACAATATACACAACACCAGACCACATCAACACCACCACACACAACACCACACCACACCAACACCACCACACCAAACACCACCACCATCACCACACCACACCACAGCCAACACCACCACCCAACACCACACCACACCCAACACCACACCACCAACACCCACATCACACACCACATCACACCACCACAGCCAACACCACACCACATCACACACAACCAACCACACCCAACACCACACCACACCCACACAACACCAGACCACACCCAACACCACACCACACCACACCAAATCACACCACATCCAACACCACAACACCACACCACACCCAATCACCACACCACACGACACCCAAAACCAAACCACACCACACCAACACACCACAACACCACACCACACCACAACACCCACACCACACCCAACACCACACAGCCAACACCACCAACACCAACCACCACACCACACCCAACACCACACCCACACCACACCACACCACACCAAATCACACCAACCCAACACCACACCACACACCAACCCAACACCCAAAACCAAACCACACCACACCCAACACCACACCACACCCAACACCACACCACACCAACACCACACCACACCACCCAACACCACACCACACCACACCAACAACACCACACCACACCACACCTCACCACACCACACCAACAACACCACACCACACCAAACTCCAACACCACACCACACCACATCCAACACCACACCACCACCTCACATCACACCACACCACACCCCACCACACCACACCACACCACACCAAACAACACCACACCACATCCCAACACCACACCACACCACACACCACACTCAACCACACCACACCCAACACCACACCACACTCAACAACACACCACACCACACTCAACACCACACCCCACCCAAACCACACTCAACAACACACCACACCACATCAACACCACACCTCACCACACTCAACACCACACATCACACCACATCCAACAACACACCCCACCACACCACACCTCAACAACACACCACACCACATCCAACATCACATCACACCACACCACACCACATCCAACACCATACCACACCACATCCAACCCACCACACCACATCCAACACCACACCACACCACACCACATCCAACACCACACCACACCATCAACACGACACCCCACCACACCACACTCAACAACACACCACACCTAACATCACACCACACCCAAAACCATACCCAACACCACACCACACAACACCACACCACACCCAACACCACACCACACCCCCAACACTACATCACGCCACATCAAACACAACGCCACACCACACCACAGCCAACACCACCACCATACCACATCCAACATCACATCACACACACACCCAACACCACACAACACCCAACACCACACCACAATTACATCAACATCACATCACACACACCCAACACCACACCACATCAACATCACACACCACACCACACCACATCCAACATCACATCACACCACCCAACACCACACAACACCCAACACCACACCACACCCACCACACCACACCACACCCAACATCATGCACACCAACACCACACCACATCAAACACCACACCACACCACACCCAACACCACACCACACCCAACACCACACCACACCACACCACACCACACAACACCACACCACACCAACACCACCACACCACACCAACACCACACCCAGCACCACACCACCACACCACCACACCACACCCAACACCACACCACACCACACCACACCACAACACCACACCACACCACACCCAACACCACACTCAACATCACACCACACCACAACCAACACTACACCACACCATACCCAGCACCACACCACACCAAACACCACACCACACCACACCACACCACACCCAACACCACACCACACCACACCACACAGCACCCAACACCACACCACACCACACACACCCAACACCACACCACACCACATCCAACACCACACCACACCACACCCAACACCACACCACACCAGACCACACCCAACACCACACCACACCCAACACCACACCACACCACACCCAACACCACCACCCACACCACCTCAATACCTCACCATACCCAACACTACACCACACCCAACACTACAGCACACCCAACACTACACCACATCACACTCAACACTACACCACACCAAACCACACCCAACACCACACCACACCTAATGCACACACACACCTAATGCCACACCACACCCACCACCACACCACACCACACCACACCACACCTCACCCAACACCACACCACACCACCCCAACACCACACCACACCACACCCAACACCACACCAAAACCACACCACACCCAACACCACATCACACCCAGCACCACACCACATCACACCAAACACCACACCACACCACACCAACACCACACCACATCACACCCAACACCACATCACACCTAACACCACACCACACCCAACACCACATCACACCCAACACCACCCACACCCAACACCACACCACACCCAACACCACCTACACCTAACACCACCCTACACCCAACACCAGCATCACACCCAACACTACCACACCCACACCAACACCACACCACACCCAACACCACATCACACCCAACACTACGCTACCCACACCACACCCAACGCCACACCACACCACACCCAACACCACACCACACCCAACACCACACCCACCCAACACCACACCACACCCAACACCACACCACACCACACCCAACACCACATCACACCCAACACCACACCACACCCGACACCACACCACACCCAACACCACACCACACCACACCCCTACACCAGATCACATCATACCACACCCCACCCCACACCACACCACACCACACCACACCACACCACACCACACTACACTACACTACACTACACCACACCACACTACACCACACCACACCATACCACACCACATCACACAACACCACACCACACCACACCCAACACCACATCACACCACTCCCACCCACCACCACACCACACCCACACCACAGACGACACCCAAGACCACACCACACCCCACACCCACCCCCCCCCCACCACCCACCCCACACCCCACACCACCCCCTCACCACCACACCACACCCACCCCCCCCCCACCCCACACCAACACAACCCCCCCCCCCCACCCACCACCCACCCCCCCCACCCCACCCCCACACCCCCACCCCACCCACCACCCCCCCCAACCCCACCCCCCCCCCCCCACCCCCACACCCCACCACCCCCCCCCCACCCCCCCCACCACACCACCCCCCCCAACCACCCCCCCACCCCCACCCCCACACCACCCCCACCCCACCACCACACCACCCACCACACCCCCACCCCACCCCCACCCACCCCACCACCCCCCACCCCCACCCCACCACACCACCACCCACACCCACCCAAACACACCCCACCACCACCCCCCACCACCCCCACCACCAACCACCCACCCCACCCCCAACCCCAACACACCCCACCAACCCCACACACCCCCCCACCCCACCCCACACACCCACCACCCCCAACACCCCACACCCCCACCACCCCCACCCCCCCCACCACCACACCCACCCCACCCCACCCAACCCCCCACCCACCCACCACCCCACACCCCCACCCCCCAACCCACACCCCCCCCCCCCAAACCCCCCCCCCCACCCAACCACACCCCCCCACACCCACCCACCACACCCCCCCCCCACACCCACCCCCCACACCACACCCCACCACCCCACCCACCCACCACCCCCACCACACCACCCCACCCCACACCCACCCCCCCACACCACCCCCCACCCCCCCAACCACCCACCCCCACCCCCCACCCACCCCCCCACCCACCCCCCCCACCCCCCCCAACCACACCCACACACCCCCACCCCCACACAACCCCCCACCCCACCCCACACCACACCCCCACCCCACCACCACCCCCCCCCCCAACACCACCCCACCCACCCCCACCCCCCCCCCCACCCCCCAACCACCCCCCCACACCCCCCCCCACCCCCCCCCCCCACCCCCCCCACCCACCACACCCCCACCCACACCCACACCCCCCCCCACCCACCCCCCCCCCCCCCACACCCACCCCAACACCCCCCCCACCACACCCCCCCCCAACCCCCCCCACACCCCCACCACACCCCACCCCCCCCACCCCCCCCAACCACCCACCACCCACCCCCACCCCACCCACACCCCCCACCCAACCCACCCACCACCACCCCACCCCCCCACCACCCCAAACACACCCCACCCCACCCACCCACCCACCCCCCCCACCACACCCCACCACCACCCCCCCACCAACCCCACACCACCACCCCACCCCCACCCCACCCCAACCACACACCCCCCCCACCCACCACCAACACCCCACACCCACACCACCCAACCCCCCCACACCCCCCCCACCCCCACACCCACCCACCCCCCAACCCACACCCCCCACCCCACCCACACCCCACACCCCACCACCCCCACCCCCCCCCCCCACCCACCACCCACCACCACACCAACACACAACCCCACCACCCACACCACCCACACCCACACCCCCACCCCCACACCCCACCCCCAACCACCCCCACACCCACCCCACCCCCCCACCCCCCACACAACCCACCACAACCACCCCACCCCAACACCCCCACAACCCACCACACCCCCCCACCCACCCACCCACACCCCCCCACCACCCAACCCCACCCACCCACACCCCACACACAACCCCACAACCACACCCCCAACCCACCACCCACACCCCCAACCCCCCCACCCACCCACCACACCCCACCCCACCAACCCACCACCCCCCAACACCCACACCAACAACCACACACAACACCAACCCACACACCCCCCAACAACACACAAAACAACCACCCCACCCCACCCCCCCACCCAACCACCCCACCACACACCCCAACACACCCAACCACCCACACACCCCAACACCCAACCCCACCCCACCACCCACCCCACCCACCCACCCCACACCCCACCAACCACACACACCACAACCACCACCCCACACCCACACCCCCACCCCACAACCCACACCCACACACCCACACCCACACCCCCACCCACACCCACACCCACACCCACACCCACACCCCAACACCCACACCCCCACCCACCACTCCACAACACACCCACACACCCACACCACCACCCACAACACACCACACCCACTAACCACACCCACACCACCAACCACACCCACACCTCACACCCACACCCCCACCCACAAACACACCCCACCACCCCACCCACACCCACACACCACAACCCACACCACACCACACCCACACCCACACCACACCAACACACCCAACACCCACAAACACACCCACACCCACACAACACACCCACACCCCCACCACACCCCCACCCACACCACACCACAACACCCACACACCACACCCACACCCACACACCCACCACACCCACACCCACACCCCCCCACCCCACACCCCACCACCACCCCACACCAACACCCACACCACACCCAACACCACACCACCCCA
>JAXRKP010002892.1:30000-32127 GCA_037039925.1 Doris montereyensis | reverse complement strand
GAACCACACTCCCCTGTCATCGTTATGTATCTGTTATGTATCTGTCTCTGTCTCTGTCTGTGTCTCCGTCTCTGTCTCTATGTCTGTCTCTGTCTCCTGGTCTCTGTGTCTGTCTCTGTCTCTGTCTCTGTCTGCCTCTTTCTTTCTGTCTCTGTCTCTGTCTCTCTCTCTGTCTCTCTCTCTCTTCTCTGTTTCTCTGTCTCTCTGTTTCTGTCTTTCTGTTTCTCTCTGTCTGTCTCTGTCTCTCTCTCTCTCTTTCTCTGCATCTCCAGTTTCTCTGTCTCTGTCTCTGTCTCACTGTCTCTGTCTTAGTTCATTAGGTATTGTTATAAAGATCCACACAATGATAGTATTAATACAATGATTCAGACAGGAACACTGGAACACACCAGAACTAAAAGCACCGTACTTACTTGTTCACAAAGCAGATGTTGACTGAGACTGAGAGAAGCGCGTGTCGAGTAAGTGTGTCAATCCAGGCGTGTTACAAATAACATTATAGCCTAGGCGGGCAAGTCGATGCCCAGCTAACCACAGAAGCACGGTTGGTATCCACGGTTCTAGCTTAAAACCAATGAAAACAGTTGCAGCGCTGCCTTCCGTAGCTAAGTGCTAGTTAAGCACATTGTCAGGCTGTTTTACTCGTGAAAAAACAAAAATGGGTGCGCCTTACAGCTTCAGATATTCAATGGAGTATAATTGAATTAAATATTTATTTCTGAAGAAATACATCACTCGACAGAGACCACCCCCCCCCTCTCTCTCCCCATCACAGTCTTTTTAGACTTGTTTGTTTTAAATGTATTTATATTATTAAGCATTAATATATAAACATAATATATAATATATAATTTATAATATATAATTAACCATATGAACTGGCAAGTTTTGGACACAAATGTTGATTTTCTGTTCTTTGCATATTCGGGTAGAACGATCAGTTATATATAATTTCATAGCAAAACAAAATGGCCATGTGACGTAATAGTATACTTTGTTTTTTACAAAATGTTTTGTAGGCGAGGGCAGGTAAAAGCAATCCAAATTTTGACGTACATTCCCCTTACACTGATTGAGAAGATGACAGTGAAAACCCGTATATTGGCGGTTAATCGCAAAATGTGGCAACACCCAGTTGACATGCTTTCTGCCGACGGCGTTCATTGCTTCGGCCCAATACAGTCAACAGAAACGAGGTGCTTTAGAAGACTGCTCGGTATCTCTCACAAAGACTATATCAACAATGAAGAAATCAGAGACAGAATAAGACAAACCATTGGTTCTTACGAAGACTTCTTCACCACTGTCAAAAGGCGCAAAATGAAATGGTTTGAACACTTGGTGAGAGAAGGAAGACTTCCAAAAACCGTGCTTCAAGGAACTGTCAGAGGAGGCAGGAGAAGAGGCAGACAATAAAAGAGATGGGAGGACAATATCACTGAATTGACGAGCCTGAAGCTCAGTGAGCTGATGAGACGGGCGGAGGAGAGGAAGGAGTGGAGAAGACTGGTTACTTGGTCATCGGTAGCCCCCAACGGCCTCCGCCATGGGACAGATAGAGAGAAATATAGTATTTTCAAAAATTCATAAAAAAAAATGATCTAGAATATTTAAAACAAACCGACGTCACTCTTTAGATATAGAATGGAAAAGACAATCTGCACAGGTTTTGCGTGAATTTATTCATAACTAAGCGAGGAGATAGATTTTGAAAATTGGGTGAAAATCCAAGATGGCAGCCGTTTGTATGGCAACCAAGGACACTACGAACTTTTCAGTGATACAGAATGATTGTTTTTTTCAAAAAATTACTAATGTACATACTAAAAGGAAAGACCGGAACTCAAATGCAAAAAAAGAAAAGCCTTAAGGAGACGGGAAAGTAGAGCTAGCGGCTCAGCTAACCAGAGAAGCAGTGTTGGTATCACGGTTCTAGCTTAAAATCAATGAAAACAGTTGGAGAGCTGCATTCCATAGTTAAACTCTACGTAAGCACATCGTCAGGCTGTTTTAGTCGTGAGCAAGCAAAAATGGGGGGGGGCTCTTACAGTTGAAGATATTCAATGGACTGAATAGACTGTAATGGAATTCAATTTTATTTCTGAAGAGATACATCACCCATGCATC
>JAXRKP010002892.1:2500-25000 GCA_037039925.1 Doris montereyensis | reverse complement strand
TACACAAGTACAGGCTTACTGACTGTACATCTCATATCCGTACACAAGTACAGGCTTACCAACTGTGTACATCTCATATCCGTACACAAGTACAGTTTTACCGACTGTACATCTCATATCCGTACACAAGTACAGGCTTACTGACTGTACATCTCATATCCGTACACAAGTACAGTCTTACTGACTGTACATCTCATATCCGTACACAAGTACAGTCTTACTGACTGTACATCTCATATCCGTACACAAGTACAGTCTTACTGACTGTACATCTCATATCCGTACACAAGTACAGGCTTACTGACTGTACATCTCATATCCGTACACAAGTACAGTCTTACTGACTGTACATCTCATATCCGTACACAAGTACAGTCTTACTGACTGTACATCTCATATCCGTAGACAAGTACAGTCTTACTGACTGTACATCTCATATCCGTACACAAGTACAGGCTTACCGACTGTACATCTCTATATCCACACACAAGTACAGACTTTACTGACTGTACATCTCATATCCGTACACAAGTACAGGCTTACTGACTGTACATCTCATATCCGTACACAAGTATAGTTTACTGACTGTACATCTCATATCCGTACACAAGTACAGTCTTACTCACTGTACATCTCATATCCGTACACAAGTACAGGCTTACTGACTGTACATCTCATATCCGTACACAAGTACAGACTTACTGATTGTACATCTCATATCCGTACACAAGTACAGGCTTACCGACTGTACATCTCATATCCGTACACAAGTACAGTTTACTGACTGTACATCTCTTATCCGTACACAAGTACAGGCTTACTCAACTGTACATCTCATATCCGTACACAAGTACAGGCTTACTGACTGTACATCTCCTATCCGTACACAAGTACAGGCTTACCGACTGTACATCTCCTATCCGTACACAAGTACAGGCTTACCAACTGTACATCTCATATCCGTACACAAGTACAGGCTTACTGACTGTACATCTCATATCCGTACACAAGTACAGGCTTACTGACTGTACATCTCATATCCGTACACAAGTACAGGCTTACTGACTGTACATCTCATATCCGTACACAAGTACAGGCTTACTGACTGTACATCTCATATCCGTACACAAGTATAGTTTTACTGATTGTACATCTCATATCCGTACACAAGTACAGACTTACCAACTGTACATCTCATATCCGTACACAAGTACAGTCTTACTGACTGTACATCTCTTATCCGTACACAAGTACAGGCTTACTGACTGTACATCTCTTATCCGTACACAAGTACAGTCTTACTGACCCTACATGTTATATGCACACACAAGTACAGGCTTACTGACTGTACATGTTATATGCACACACAAGTACCAGCTTACTGACTGTACATGTTATATGCACACACAAATATCAGCTTACTGACTGTACATATTATATGCACATTCAAGTACAGGTACAGGCTTACTGACAGTACATATTATATGCACATACAAATACAGGCTTACTGACTGTAATATTATATGCACACACAAGTACAGTCTTACTGACTGTACATTTTATATGCACACACAAGTACAGGCTTACTTACTGTACATATTATATGCACACACAAGTACCAGTTACTGACTGTACCTGTTATATGCACACACAAGTACAGTCTTACTGACTGTACATATTATATGCACACACAAGTACAGGTACAGGCTTACTGACTGTACATATTATATGCACACACAAGTACAGGCTTACCGACTGTACATATTATATGCACACACAAGTACAGTCTTACTGACTGTACATATGATATGCACACACAAGTACAGGTAAGGCTTACTGACTGTACATATTATATGCACACACAAGTAAAGTACAGGCTTACTGACTGTACATATTATATGCACACACAAGTACAGGTACAGGCCTACTGACTGTACATATTATATGCACACACAAGTACAGGCTTACTGACTGTACATATGATATGCACACACAAGTACAGGCTTACTGACTGTACATATTATATGCACACACAAGTACAGTCTTACTGACTGTACATATGATATGCACACACAAGTACAGGCTTACTGACTGTACATATTATATGCACACACAAGTACAGGCTTACTGACTGTACATATTATATGCACACACAAGTACAGTCTTACTGACTGTACATATTATATGCACACACAAGTACAGTTACAGGCTTACTGACTGTACAATATTATATGCACACACAAGTACCAGCTTACTGACTGTACATATTATATGCACACACAAGTACCAGCTTACTGACTGTACATATTATATGCACACACAAGTACGAGGTTATTGACTGTACGTGTTATATGCACATACAAGTACCAGCTTACTGAATGTACATGTTATATGCACATACACATACCAGCTTACTGACTGTACACATTATATGCACACACAAGTACCAGCTTACTGACTGTACATGTTATATGCACATACAAGTACAGGTACAGACTTACTGTTATATGTACATCTCATATCTGTACATGTACTGACTGTACACAAGTACAGGTACAGGCTTACTGACTGTACATGTTATATGCACACACAAGTACCAGGTTACTGACTGTACATATTATATGCACACACAAGTACCAGGTTACTGACTGTACATGTTATATGCACAGACAAGTACCAGGTTACTGACTGTACATGTTATATGCACACACAAGTACCAGGTTACTGACTGTACATATTATATGCACACACAAGTACAGTTACAGGCTTACTGACTGTACATGTTATATGCACACACAAGTACCAGGTTACTGACTGTACATATTATATGCACATACAAGTACAGGTATGCAGGTTACTCACTGTACATATTATATGCACACACAAGTACCAGGTTACTGACTGTACATATTATATGCACACACAAGTACCAGGTTACTGACTGTACATGTTATATGCACACACAAGTACCAGGTTACTGACTGTACATATTATATGCACATACATGTACAGGTACAGGCTTACTGACTGTACATATTATATGCACACACAAGTACCAGCTTACTGACTGTATATATTATATGCACACACAAGTACAGGCTTACTGACTGTACATGTTATATACACATACAAGTACCAGCTTACTGTCTGTACATATTATATGCACACACAAGTACAGGCTTACTGACTGTACATATTATATGCACACACAAGTACAGACTTACTGACATACATGTTATATGCACATACAAAGTACAGGCTTACCGACTGTACATATTATATGCACATACAAGTACAGGATTACTGACTGTACATGTTATATGCACATACAAGTACAGGCTTACTGACTGTACATGTCATATTATATGCACATACAAGTACAGGCTTACTGACTGTACATGTTATATGCACATACAAGTACAGTGCTTACTGACTGTACATGTTATATGCACACACAAGTACAGCTTACTGACTGTACATATTAGATGCACACACAAGCAAAGTTTACTGACTGTACATATTATATGCACATACAAGAACAGGCTTAATGACTGTACATGTTATATGCACATACAAGTACAGGTACTTACTGACTGTACATGTTATATGCCAATACAAGTACCAGCTTACTGACTGTACATGTTATATGCACATACAAGTACAGGCTTACTGACTGTACATATTATATGCACACACAAGTACCAGTTACTGACTGTACATATTATATGCACACACAAGAACAGGCTTACTGACTGTACATGTTATATACAAATAAAAGTACCAGCTTACTGACTGTACATATTATATGCACAAGAATTACAGGCTTACTGACTGTACATGTTATATGCACATACAAGTACCAGTTACTGACTGTACATATTATATGCACACACAAGAACAGGCTTACTGACTGTACATGTATATGCAAACACAAGTACAAATACAGGTTTACTGACTGTACATGTTATATGCACTCACAAGTACAGGCTTACTGACTGTACATGTTATATGCACACACAAGT
The DNA here is from genome assembly GCA_037039925.1 of Doris montereyensis. Taxonomy (NCBI): domain Eukaryota; kingdom Metazoa; phylum Mollusca; class Gastropoda; order Nudibranchia; family Dorididae; genus Doris; species Doris montereyensis. The sequence goes on along the minus strand of JAXRKP010002892.1, from coordinate 20,978 downwards.
ACAGGTTACTCTGTACATATTATATGCACACACAAGATTGTACATATTATATGCACACACAAGTACAAATACAGGTTTACTGACTGTACATGTTATATGCACACACAAGTACAGGTTTACCTGTACATATTATATGCACACACAAGTACAGTCTTACTGACTGTACATATTATATGTACATATTATATGCACACAAATCACAGTTTACTGATTGTCACATTTACTGATTGTACATAGTATATGCACACACAAGTACAGTCTTACTGACTGTACATATTATATGCACACACAAGTACAGTCTTACTGATTGTACATATTATATGGACACACAAGTACAGACTTGCTGACTGTACATATTATATGCACACACAAGTACAGGCTTACTGACTGTACATATTATATGCACACACAAGTACAGTCTTACTGACTGTACATATTATATGCACACACAAGTAGAGACTTACTGATTGTACATATTGTATGGACACACAAGTACAGACTTACTGACTGTGCATATTATATGCACACACAAGTACAGGCTTACTGACTGTACATATTATATACACACACAAGCACCAGGTTACTGACTGTACATATTATATAAAGCAGACTTAAAGTCTTACTGACTGTACATATTATATGCGCACACAAGTACAGACTTACTGACTGTACATATTTATATGCACACAAGTACAGTTACTGACTGTACATATTATATGCACACACAAGTACAGTCTTACCCTACTGTACATATTATAGGCACACACAAGTACAGACTTACTGACTGTACATATTATATGCACACACAAGTAAAGTCTTACTGACTGTACATATTATATGCACACACAAGTAAAGGCTTACTGACTGTACATATTATATGCACACACAAGTACCAGGTTACTGACTGTACATATTATATGCACACACAAGTAAAGTCTTACCGACTGTACATATTATATGCACACACAAGTACAGTCTTACTGACTGTACATATTATATGCACACACAAGTACCATCTTACTGATTGTACATATTATATGCACACACAAATGCCAGCTTACTGACTGTACATATTATATGCACACCCACGTACCAGCTTTTACATATTACTGTACATACTATATGCACACACATATGCACCAGCTTACTGACTGTACATATTATATGCACACACAAGTACCAGCTTACTGACTGTACATATTATATGCACACACAAGTACAGGCTTACTGACTGGGCATCAGGTATCCCCACATCTTTCAAAACAAATGTCTCAAAATATTTTCAGCAAACACGATATCAAACAACGACCTTCAAGAAAGAACATCACTGAAGTCAATATCCCAGAATGTGAGGACGAAAAGATGGAAGTGGACTGGTCACTTCATTAAGATGAATGCTAATGCCATCCCTAAAACAGCCCTCAGATGGTCCTCTCAGGGAACAAGGAAGAGAGGTCGCCGCTAGAATCCTGGAGAAGCAACGAAAAATAGACGTGGGGTCAGATGACAAAATTGGCATCTGATCGTGTTCAATGGCGATATCCACTGTGTCGTTCTTATGTTCTGTCCAAGAAACACGAGCATAAGTAAAAGTAAATACAGGCTTACTGAATGTACATCTTATATCCACACCAGGGCGACAGTTTTTATTTCAATTGTATTAATAAGATGACTGTTTTAGCTTTGATGTGTATTCAAACATCACGTCACAATTCATTATAATGAACAATTAAAGAAAGCACAACAAAAGAGCATAATGAAAAACACTAAAAATAAAACTGAAATGAAGGAAAATTTATTGATAAAGGACTTTGTTATGTTCAGGTGATGAGTGATGCAAGTGAAAATGAGTATTTAAAAATGTAATTTCATTAACAACAACAACGACAAGAACAATAACAACAACAACAACAACAATAGCAGCAGCAGCAACAACAAAAACACTGTCTTATGGTAAGTCAAGGTGTTATACAATGTACAATAATCTCAATATACTTTGATTAAAAATGGACAAAAGCAGAACATTGTTTATATGTCAAATTAGCTGCGAACTTACGTTTCCATCCCTCGTATTTTATATACCTAGTCATCTCTCTACTTATCTCTTCAAATATCATCAACCAATTACCTATGAAGTGAAATATCACTCAATGAGTCTTGTCCCCTCTCTAATGAAGTGAAAGGAAAAAAAGTTCCGAACATTGGTTGCATACATCTTTGTAGTTGAATTTTAGAGCGAAATGTAAGTTTGTCATTGATTAATTCAAACTAAGATGAATTTGTGTGGAACGAAACATGGACCTAGCTGTTGTAGGATTCGACCCCAGAACCCCAGTCATGATCACAATCCGCAGTCTACCCTGTTAGGAACCGAAAAACAATTTATAGTAAGGAAGCAGTTATTATATGTAAAAGAGGGATAATATTACGTCAGTGTAAAAAATGGCATTAAGAAATAACATACGTTTCTGTAGAAAATGAGTAAAAGTGTTAAGAATTGCCACTTTAACTTTAGAAACACGTTTTTAACACCATGTATCAAAAACAAAGTTTATCTATCTAAGTACAGACGTCCTCCTTGAGCCTCATCGACTCCCCTTCTCCAGAAGCATTGTGGGACCGTGGAGAGCATTTGGCAAGCTCCATAGCAACGATAGCACTAGTGTTGTACCAAGCCATGCTGACCAGAAACACGACGTCTAGGGGTGCGTCAGACGTCAGGCCGACACACGACTTGCATGTGGCCAGATTGAGTCTCAACAACCACGCCACCAAACTGATGACGTTAAACACTGCCAGGACCACCAACAGTGCAAGCACCATGGTGAACAGCGCCTTGTACAGCAACAGGATTCGGTCCTCACCGCCCTCTGATGATGACGACGAGGACGATGAATCATTATCCCCTGAAGCATGCTCGTGGACACCCTCTGACGACACCTTGGAAAAAGCGCATTGCAGAGTGTATAGTTGTATTGTCTGTAACTGTGTAATACTGAAATCACAGAGATAGACACCATCAGGAACGTCATAGTAGGCGGTCACATCCATGTTTCCATCACCTCCATGTTTGTTTCCCGTGTGTTCACTGGTGCTTATTGACCGTTGCTTCATCATTCTCGCATCGCTGACCCCGTTTTCCAGTACGTCTACCTCTGATAGTAAAAAATGTCCGACTGCAATCACTTCAACACACAAGACCAGAGTCATCAGCAGTTTCATTAGCAAATACAGCAATCCGGCACTTCTCTTGGCTGATTTCTCCAGACTCTGTAGACAGACAAAAAAGGTAAGTTATGAGGCGTTGTAGCTGAACCGTAGTCTTTTGAGCTGGTAATCACGACTACACTGGTTCAAGCCCCACAGCTGGCACAGCTAGGTTTGTTTTATCACGGTGTTGTTCTCTTAGGAAAGGTACTTCACTCTACTTCCCTCACTTGGCTCAGGTGTGAATGTGCACCCTGGTAAATGTATAGAAAGATCTTGTCAGAGTGTTATTACTAAAATGTCTAACAGGCTTGAGCTTTGTAGGCTCACCAGGGAGTTGAGAAGGACTTAAATGAAATAGCCTGCTGTGGGACAAATGATGTACAGTCAGTGAGCCTGGGTTAAATGATGCACAGTCGGTGAGCCTAAATATGTGCCGGAGTACAAACTAAAAATCAATCTTTATCTTTTATCTTTAAATAAATAAGAAAAATGAAATGATGCAAAATAATACGTTCTTAAAGATAACTGTATCTAGGATAAGGGAAACACTTGAGGTATGTGACATTATATATAAAAACAAACTAAGTGTTATCTCTACAGACGTAAACACGTGATATGTTTATACCAATAACATCACCACAGCCGTTATTACAGAAAAATAAAACAAGAATACTTTTCACTGAGAACCTTTTGACTATGTTCTACATCTTGTATGGAAGTAAATCAAATCGTGTAATTACTACAAGCTGTTAAACCTCCATAAATTACACATAAGCTATAATAACGCAATCACTATATGCTGTTAAACCTTCATAAATTACACATTAACTATACTAACGTAATCACTATGGTCTGTTAAACCTTCATAAATTACACATTAACTATAATAACGTAATCACTAAAGGCTGTTAAACGTCCATAAAATAGACATTAACTATAATAACGTAATCACTAAAGGCTGTTAAACGTCCATAAAATACACATTAACTATAGTAACGTAATCACTAAAGGCTGTTAAGTCTATAAAATACACACAAACTATAATAACATAATCACTACAGGCTGTTAAAACTCCATAAATGACACACAAAGTATAATAACATAATCACTATAGTCTGTTAAAACTCCATAAATTACACACAAACTATAATAGCATAATCACTATAGTCTGTCAAACCTCCATAAATTACACACAGACTATAATAGCATAATCACTATAGTCTGTTAAAAATCCATAAATTACACACAAAGTATAATAACATAATCACTATAGTCTGTTAAAACTCCATACATTAAACACAAACTATAATAGCATAATCACTATACTCTGTTAAAACTCCATAAATTACACACAAACTATAATAACGTAATCACTACAGGCTATAAAGCCTCCATAAATTACACAAACTATTAACACAAGTACATATCACAATGAGAGTGAAAGTGGCTATTTTACAGTCTAGAACAGATGAACCTTTGATTGTATCTACACAAATAATTTCGGGGGTTAGATCTAAACCACTGAACACACTATCTTAAGATAAGGTCTGCCGACAATTTTTGTCTCAAACTGTGGGGAAAAAAGCTTAAATTATAATGTAGACATGTACACTACTGCTTTCAAATCTTTCAATGCTACATATCGCTTTGTCATTTCCGGTAGAAAATCAAATAAAACAAATCATTTTATATTTAGATATCGAAGAATGATTGAAAGATTGCTTTAAATTATAGAAAATATGAAATTTTCTATAAATACCTGCCAACATGGAAATCTCTATTACTAACTGCAAACATGGAAATCTCTATTACTAACTGCAAAAATGGAAATCTCTATTACTAACTGAAAACATGGAAATCTCTATTACTAACTGCAAACATTGAAATCTCTATTACTAACTGCAAACATGGACATCCCTATTACTAACAGCACACATGGAAATCTCTATTACTAACAGCACACATGGAAATCTCTATTACTAACTGCAAACATGGAAATCTCTATTACTAACAGCACACATAGAAATCTCTATTATTAACTGCAAACATGGAAATCTATTACTAACAGCACACATGTAAATCTCTATTACTTCTGGCAAACATTGCAAACTCTATCACTTCTGGCGAACATGGAAATCTCTCTATCACTTCTGGCAAACAAGGAATTCTCTATCACTTCTGGCAAACATGGAAATCTCTATCACTTCTGGCAAACAAGGAATTCTCTATCACTTATAGCAAAAAAAGGAAATCTCTATCTCTTCTGGCAAACAAGGGAGTCTCTATCACTTCTGGCAAACAAGGAAATCTCTATCACTTCTGACAAACATGGCAATCTCTCTAAGATTTTAAACAAACATGGAAATCTCTATCACTTCTGACGAACATGGAAATCTCTATCAGATTTCTATCAACAAACATGGAAATCTCTATCACTTCTGACGAACATGGAAATCTCTATCACTTCTGATTTTCTAAACATGGAAATCTCTAAGATTTTCTGGCAAACATGGAAATCTCTATTTTCATTTTCTGAAAAAACATGGAAATCTCTATCACTTCTGGCAAACATGGAAATCTCTATCACTTCTCTAAACAATGAAATCTCTATCATTTGGAAATCTAAAAACATGGAAATCTCTATCACTTCTGACAAACATGGAAATCTCTATCACTTCTGGCAAACATGGAAATCTCTATCACTTCTGACAAACATGGAAATCTCTAGCACTTCTGACAAACATGGAAATCTCTATCACTTCTGACAAACATGGAAATCTCTATCACTTCTGACAAACATGGAAATCTCTAAGATTTCTCTACAAACATGGATATCTCTATCACTTCTGACAAACATGGAAAATCTAAGATTATCATTTTCTAGATTTTCTGAAACATGGAAATCTCTAAGATTTTCTACAAACATTTTCTAAAAAATGAAATCTCTATCACTTCTGACAAAATGTCATGAAACATGGAAATCTAAGATTTTCTGACAAACATGGAAATCTCTATCACTTCTGGCAAACATGGAAATCTCTATCACTTCTGGCAAACATGGAAATCTCTATCACTTCTGACAAACATGGAAATCTCTATCACTTCTGGCAAACATGGACATCTCTATCACTTCTGACAAACATGGAAATCTCTATCACTTCTGACAAACATGGAAATCTCTATCACTTCTGACAAACATGGAAATCTCTATCACTTCTGGCAAACAAACATGGAAATCTCTATCACTTCAAGTCTTCTGCAAACATGGAAATCTCTATCACTTCTGGCAAACATGGAAATGTCTACTGCAAACATGGAAATCTCTATCACTTCTGGCAAACAAAAATGTCTATGGGAAATCTCTATCACTTCTGGAAAAAAAGGAAATCTCTATCACTTCTGCAAACATGGAAATCTCTAAACATCATCACTTCTGACAAACATCACTTCTGGAAATGTCTACTTCTGCAAACATGGAAATCTCTATCACTTCTGACAAACATGGAAATCTCTAAGATGGAAATTTCTGCAAACATGGAAATCTCTATCACTTCTGGAAAAAAAATCTCTATCAAATTCTGGAAAACATGGAAATCTCTATCAATTCTGGCAAACATGGAAATCTCTATCACTTCTGGAAAACATGGAAATCTCTATCCACTTCTGACAAACATGGAAATCTCTAAGATTTTCTACAAACATGGAAATCTCTAAGATTTTCTACAAACATGGAAATCTCTAAGATTTTCTACAAACATGGAAATCTCTAAGATTTTCTACAAAAATGGAAATCTCTAAGATTTTCTACAAACATGGAAATCTCTAAGATTCTCTACAAAACATGGAAATATCTAAGATTTTCGACAAACATGGAAATCTCTATCACTTCTGGCAAACATGGAAATCTCTATCACTTCTGACAAACATGGGAATCTCTATCACTTCTGGCAAACATGGAAATCTTTATCACTTCTGACAAACATGGAAATTTCTATCACTTCTGGCAAACATGGAAATCTCTATCACTTCTGCACTTCTCTGACAAACATGGAAATCTTTATCACTTCTGATCTATCTTCTGGCAAACATGGAAATCTCTACTTCTGCAAACATGGAAATCCCTATCACTTCTGACAAAACATGGAAATCCCTATCACTTCTGGAAATCTCTATCACTTCTGACAAACATGGACATCTCTATCACTTCTGGGAAACATGGAAATCTCTATCACTTCTGGCAGACATGGAAACCTGTATGACTACTGCAGACATGGAAATCTCTATCACTTCTGGCAGACATGGAAACCTGTATGACTACCTGCAGACATGGAAATCCCTATCACTTCTGGCAGACATGGAAACTTGTATGACTACCAGCAGACATGGACATCTCTATCACTTCTGGCAGACATGGAAACCTGTATGACTACCTGCAGACATGGAAATGTATGTGAGTTTTATGTGCAAGATGAAAATATGTAAGATTCCATGTAAACCTACCAGTGCGATGTCTTCTTTCATGCCCTGCCAACCGGAAGCACCTGCCGACTGAGCTGCCTGGGCTGAAGCAAGCGTCTGGTCCACATTGATACAGCCACAGCTGCCTGATAGTAGTGACCACACAGCGTGAGGGAGAAGCAAGCAAATGGCAAACAGGAACAAGCAAATCGGTGTCGTGTAGCTTATTAGCTTTTGAAGGTCATCGTGGATGCGTTTACTTTCGTGTCGGCGAGATGTGAAGTCTTTTTGTTCTTCGTCGTTCCCCTCAGAGTCTGTTTGGTCTTCGCTGCCTTTGGTGCTGTTCACAGTTTCTGAAGATGGTTGGAGGTTGTCTTTGAGACCAAACCCAACTCGTTTAGCTTTCCCTTCACCTGGAAATTCCCCACCCTCTGGTACGTAGTATACCGTGGCACCAGACGAGTTCTCTCCTCGCACTGCATAGTTCATGGCAGAGGCGCAGACTATGTTAGCGTAGCGGCTATAAGCCTGAGTAAAATGCGCTGGCGTCCAACAATGCGCCGTGTATTGAGGAAACTTTGTTGGCTTAGCTGTCTGTCCTTGGCTTCCATCGCCACCACCATCAGTCTTTCCACTACCACCAGATGGCTGAACCAGCTCTGGTTGTGTCACGGTGAAGGAGGGCTCAAGGAGATGAAAAGCGTGACTAAAGACAGCAACAATAGGAATAGGAAGGCCCATGTGTGGCTGTAGCGATCAATGGATTCCTCTGAAAGACATCTTCTGAGAAACGCCATGTTGGAGGGATCTGTCATACGAAAGATGGATAAAGAGAAAATAATAAATATTGTCATAGCTCTATTCGTGTAAGGTGGTGTTGGTGGCAGAGTGGTTAGGATGGCGGACTTGGCATCATGAGGTCCCGGTCCGAATCCTAGCAAAGCTAGGTCCGACGTTCTATCTGTTACTTCCAAAAGACAGTGAACACATATTTCCCCACTTGACTCATGTGCAAATGGGTACAAGCACTAGCTTGAGAGTAACAAGCTGTGCCAGACTGACGTCCTGTCTAGGAGGTGACCATGATAACCTATTCCGCTTCACGCTATTGTAACCTGAATAAAGTCCGGCTCAATGGGAATCATTGACTCTGAAATAACTTAAATGCTACTACTTAACTGGTGTTGGGGTGCAACGGGTAGTAAGTGTTTTGAGTTTATATACTCGATGACACTAGTTCGAACCATAACAGATTAAGATAAACACAGATCTATAGTCTGCATTCCCGCACAAGTGAAGGCTCATGAACTTTATACCATTTTTACCCCGGCAGACCATTTCATTCAAATTTCTTCTCAACTCCCTAGGAGCATTTAATACAGCAACCTTTTAGGCGTTTTGCACTGATATTCCGAGAAAATAGTTTTCTACCTATTCTTGCGTACCTTTTCACATTTGAGTCAAGTAAGGAAAGTAGAGTGAAGTACCTTTCCTAAGAGTGCAACGTTGTGAGAAAACAATGTGGACGCCAATGTAACACAATAACTTTTTAGTCCAAGAAAAATTAACTCTGGAGTAATTTAGACATACGCTATTTTTAGTCCAGGACCAACACGGAGTACTCCATCTTTACTCATGCAGCTAACCAAAATTTACTCCCCTCACACTAAATTTGTACTCCCAAATTGACTCCCCTCAAGCGAAATTATACGTCCAATTTGACTCCGTTGGTGCAAAATTTGTACACCAAAATTGACTCCTCATTGGTGCAAAATTTTCCCACCCAAATTGACTCCCTTGGTGCAAAATTTTCCACCAAATTGACTCCCCTCACACGAAAAATTGACTCCCCTCTTTTCCCACCCAAATTGACTCCTCACACGAAATTTTCCCACCCAAATTGACTCCCTCACACGAAATTTGTACACCCAGATTGACTCCTCACACGAAATTTGCCCACTCAAATTAACTTCCCTCTAGCGAAATTATCCGTCCAATTTGATTCCCTTCAAAATTTGTACACCAAAATTGACTCCCCTCAAGTGAAATTTGTCCACCAACATTGACTCCCGTCACACGAAATTTGTCCACACAAATTGACTCTCCTCACACGAAATTTGTCCACACAAATTGACTCTCCTCACACGAAATTTGTACACACAAATTGACTCTCGTCACACGAAATTTGTACACCCAAATTGTATCCCCTCACACGAAATTTGTACACCCAAATTGACTCCTTTATGCCAAATGTGTAAAAATTGACTCCCTTCATGCCAAATGTGTACACCCAAATTGACTCCTTCATGCCAAATGTACACCCAAATTGACTCCTTCATGCCAAATGTGTACACCCTACACCGAAATTGACTCCCTTCATGCCAAATGTGTACACCCAAATTGACTCCTTCATACCAAATGTGTACACCCAAATTGACTCCTTCATGCCAAATGTGTACACCCAAATTGACTCCTTCATGCCAAATGTGTACACCCAAATTGACTCCCTTCATGCCAAATGTGTACACCCAAATCGACTCCCCTCACTCAAATGGTGTCCAGCAAAGCGTAGGAACGATTTTGTCCCTTAGTAGGTTATGGCCCTTGTCTTATGGTGGGTATATTGTTCTGCATTCTTGGTACACCTGGTAGAAAACAGTCATCCACCCATAGAACATTTTTTCTTACATATTTTCATTGAAAGATGCTGCTACACTTGTTAAAGAAGTGTAAAGCAAGAACTCAATTGCCACATACAACTTTGAACAGCCAAAGTAAATGTTGTTTTACTTGATAAACCACACCAGATGGAAATTGTCAGTATGTATTTGCTCTTTATTAATTTATTTACGTATTCACATACGTTATTTACTTATTTCTTTTCATTCATTACTTTTTTCTCCAAAAATGAATCATGTTTTGTAGAATAAATAATAGAAGCGTGTTGAAATTTAGGCAAGCATTATTTCTTCTGGTCGAATATCTACAATAATGCTCATAACAGAATGTATACATACCCCAGATTATGTACTCTCAATAACATTATTGCTACTTTCGTTATCCTCCTCCTCTTCTCCTCCTCATTCTCCTCCTGATCTTCTTCCTTCTCCTCCTCCTGATCTTCATCATCTACATCATCATTATCATTATCATCATGTTCATCATTATCATCATCATCATCATCATCATCGTCATCACAATCGTCATCGTGGTTATAAATATTGTCATCATGTAGTAGCACAGATTGGACTGCGTGAGTTCTAGTTTATGATTGTAATCATTAGGCCAAATGTTGTAGACATCCAAGAGTAGGTATAGAATAGTCTTTATTTGGACTTATAGTCTGTGTTCTTCAATCTTCTTCGATGTGTATGTATGCATTTGTGTGATTTGTGTGTTTGTGTGTATGAGGGAGTGCGCCACCCCCCTCCCCGCCTTCTTTCTTTTTAAAGACTTGAAGGAGGTCAAATTGCAAAGCAGGAATAGGCGGACATGGTGGGTGTGATCAAATTGTTCCGTCGACACTAATGTGATTAATTATTTCCTCTCTGTAGGAGTGCATTTTATAAGGTGAGTGATTCTCTCATGCGAGAGGGGGTATGTTATAATTATCTCGTGCGAGGGGAGGGGAGTACATTTTATAAGAGGAGTAAATCTCTCGTGCGAAGGGGAAGTACGTTTTATAAGGGGAGTAATTCTCTCATGCGATGCGATGAATAATTCCCTCGTGTGATGGGGGGGGGGGGGGTGGTACATTTCATAAGATGAATAATTCTCTCGTGCGAGAGGGAGGACATTTTATAAGGTGAGTAATTCTCTCGTGCGAGGGGGAGGACATTTTATAAGGTGAGTAATACTCTCGTGCGAGGGGAGGGGGTACATTTTATAAGGTGAGTAATACTCTCGGCGAGGGGGAGGGGTACATTTTATAAGGTGAGTAAATCTCTCGTGCAAGGGGGGCGGGGGGGGGTACATTTTATAAGGGGAGTAATTCTATCGTGCGAGGGGGGGGTACACTGTATAAGGGGTGATTAATTGTGTGATGCCGGAGGTATTACTTAGATCTAGATTCTAAATATTTCTCGTTTGTTGTCTGACGAAGGGTTATACCCGAAACGTCACGTGTTTGCTCTGTCTTTATTAGTGGAGTTGTCACTTATTGTCATATTTCGCCACTGTATAAGGGGTGTAATTTTCTCGTGCGAGGGAAGAGTACATTTTATAAGGGAATTAATTATCTCGTGCGATAGTAGTATAGGCTTTGTACTACTCCAGACCACCTCTATTATTTTTGAGTTTGAGATCCATGTGTTTACTTTCTCTATGCAAGTAGCTCCCTCCTCTATGGACTTGTGTTGATGATCTCTATGCAAGTGGCTCCTTTCTCTATGGGCTTGTGTTGATGATCTCTATGCAAGTGCCTCCTTTCTCTATGGGCTTGTGTTGATGATCTCTATGCAAGTGGCTCCTTTCTCCATGGGCTTGTGTTGATGATCTCTATGCAAGTAGCTCCCTCCTCTATGCGCTTGTGTTGATGATCTCTATATAAGTGGCTCCTTTCTCTATGGACTTGTGTTGATGATCTCTATGTGGCTCCTTTCTCTATGGACTTGTGTTTATGATCTCCTGCAAGTAGCTCCCTCCTCTATGGGCTTGTGTTGATGATCTCTATGCAAGTGGCTCCTTCCTCTATGGACTTGTGTTGATGATCTCTATGCAAGTGGCTCCCTCCTCTATGGGCTTGTGTTTATGATCTCTATGCAAGTGGCTCCTTTCTCTATGGACTTGTGTTTATGATCTCTATGCAAGTGGCTCCTTTCTCTATGGACTTGTGTTGATGATTTCTATGCAAGTGGTTCCTTTCTCTATGGACTTGTGTTTATGATTTCTATGCAAGTGGCTCCTTTCTCTATGGATTATGCAATGGTGGTCGTCGCCGAGGACATACTGTTTGTCTGGAATTATAATTTCATCTCTTTTATTCAACCGAAACGATATAGGGTTTGTACTACTCCAGACCACCTCTATTATTATTATCTCTATTTTAAGCCATTTGTATGTGTGCATGTGCATGTATGTATGTTTAGAAATAGAATATTGAGTTTGGTATCCATGGGTGTGTTTACTTTCTCTATGGACATGTGTTTATGGTCTCTATGCAACGGCGGACATACTGTTTGTCTGTTTAATTATAAATTCGTCTCTTTTATTCAACCAAAACGGTATAGGGTTAGTACTACTACAGACCACCTGTATTATTTTTGCCTTGTCTATGCAAGTGCTTCCCTCCTCTATACAAAGGCCGGTCTCTTTTATTCAATCGAAAACGCTTTAAAGCATGTCAACACACAACATTTATCGGGTATTTGTTGCAAATAAATAAACCATGTTTTTAGCTAAAACTTTGTTTTTTGTAATTCTTTCTAATGAAAGGAACCGGTAATATATTCTCCCCGCAAATCACGGATTTTATATGTAATAAGGTTAGTTTGTAACAGTTCGTCAATAACAAAAAAAATTATTTAGTGAAATTACTAGTGTATCCTTTCTCAAAGTGTTTTTTATACTTAGTAATTTTCACTCGATCACCTACTTTAAATCGAGGTTTTTTGTCACACAATTCATCCTGAAACACTCTAGAATAAATATCCTGTTCATTTTCTCTTTTACTTCCTTCGATTGGTGTCTTTTTAATTGTATTATGAAATGTGTTATTATATTCTTTAATTAAGTTTTCTAATACATCATAATATTTAGTAGTATCATAAGCAGTAAAATATTTAAACATTTTTTCTTTAAGAGTTCTATTATATCGTTCAATAGCACAGGACTTTTCTTCATTTTGTGTTGTATATTATTCTATGTTACTTGATTTAAGTAAATTCCTCATAATTTTATTTAAAAAATCAGTTCCCTTATCAACCCATATTTTGTTTCTGGTTTTCTCTCTGTAAATAATATTTGAAAAGCATTTGCTTCTAATCCTGTTTTAGTTTTTAAAGGTATAACCCAGGCATATTTTGAAAATATATCTATAACAGTTAACATATATTTATAGTGTTTATTTTGTTTTGAATATTTCTGCATATCTATCAGATCCATATTTGATCAACACCAAATACAATTACTTTTCTTTTTCTTAAATTTCCTAATAATTGGTTTATGGAGTTCATTCGCTAGATCCGTAGGTAGTCATCTATCTTTCGCGACCCCAAGTCCACTCACATATTCTAAACCAATCGTTTCCTGACTAAGCTTTTTATTTACCCATTCATTAATACTTTTTGGTTTTAACATTTTCATATTATCCAATATGATTTTTATCACATATTTTATTCTTATCTTTAGATATTTTATGTTGATCATAACAGATATCATGATTCCTTGCAATTTCATCTAATTCATTTATTGGCTTTGAACGAGGTAAAGGATTATTATCAGACATTGAGTCTGGTTTTTGTAGACAGCGAGTTCCAGACTGGTTTTTTGTAGACAGTGTGTTCCAGACTGGTTTTTGTAGACAGTGAGTTCCAGACTGGTTTTTGTAGACATTGAGTTCCAGACTGGTTTTTGTAGACAGTGAGTTCCAGACTGGTTTTTGTTGAGTTCCAGACAGACATTGAGTTCCAGACTGGTTTTTGTAGACATTGAGTTCAGACTGAGTTCCAGACTTTTTGTAGACATTGAGTTCCAGACTGGCTTTTGTAGACATTGAGTTCCAGACTAGTTTTGTAGACAGTGAGTTCCAGACTGGTTTTTGTAGACATTGAGTTCCAGACTGGATTTTGTAGAGTTCCAGACTAGCTTTTGTAGACAGTGAGTTCCAGACTGGTTTTTGTAGACATTAAGTTCCAGACTGGTTTTTGTAGACATTGAGTTCCAGACTGGGTTTTGAAGACATTGAGTTTCAGACTGGTTTTTGTAGACATTGAGTTCCAGACTGGTTTTTGTAGACAGTTCCAGACTGTTCCAGAGTTGGTTTTTGTAGACAGTGAGTTCCAGACTGGTTTTTGTAGACATTGAGTTCAGACTAGAGACTTCCAGGGTTTTTGTAGACACTGAGTTCCAGACTGTTTTTGTAGACAGTGAGTTCCAGACTGGTTTTGTAGACAGTGAGTTCCAGACTGGTTTTTGTAGACATTGAGTCTCAGACTAGGTTTTGTAGACACTAAGTTCCAGACTGGATTTTGTAGACATTGAGTTCCAGACTGGTTTTTGTAGACATTGAGTTCCAGACTGGTTTTGTAGACAGTGAGTTCCAGACTGGTTTTTGTAGACAGTGAGTTCCAGTCTGGTTTTTGTAGACAGTGAGTTCCTGGTTTTTGTAGACAGTGAGTTCCAGACTGGGTTTTGTAGACAGTGAGTTCCAGACTGGTTTTTGTAGACATTGAGTTCCAGACTAGCTTTTGTAGACACTAAGTTCCAGACTGGATTTTGTAGACATTGAGTTCAAGACTGGTTTTTGTAGACATTGAGTTCCAGACTGGTTTTGTAGACAGTGACTTCCAGACTGGTTTTGTAGACAGTGATTCCAGACTGGTTTTTGTAGACATTGAGTTCCAGACTGGTTTTGTAGACAATGAGTTCCAGACTGGTTTTTGTAGACATTAAGTTTCCAGACTGGATTTGTAGACATTGAGTTCCAGACTGGTTTTTGTAGACATTGAGTTCCAGACTGGTTTTTGTAGACATTGAGTTCCAGACTGGTTTTTGTAGACAGTGAGTTCCAGACTGGTTTTTAGTAGAGTCTGGTTTTGTAGCAGTGAGTTCCAGACAGGGTTTTGTAGACAGTGAGTTCCAGACTGGTTTTTGTAGACAGTGAGTTCCAGACTGGGTTTTGTAGACAGTGAGTTCCAGACTGGTTTTTGTAGACATTGAGTCTCAGACTAGCTTTTGTAGACACTAAGTTCCAGACTGGATTTTGTAGACATTGAGTTCCAGACTGGTTTTTGTAGACATTGAGTTCCAGACTGGTTTTGTAGACATTGAGGTCCAGCCTGGTTTTTGTAGACATTGAGTTCCAGACTGGTTTTGTAGACAGTGAGTTCCAGACTGGTTTTGTAGACATTGAGTTCAAGACTGGTTTTGTAGACATTGAATTCCAGACTGGTTTTGCAGACAGTGAGTTCCAGACTGGTTTTTGTAGACAGTGAGTTCCAGACTGGTTTTTGTAGACAGTGAGTTCCAGACTGGGTTTTGTAGACAGTGAGTTCCAGACTGGTTTTTGTAGACATTGAGTCTCAGACCAGCTTTTGTAGACACTAAGTTCCAGACTGGATTTTGTAGACATTGAGTTCCAGACTGGTTTTTGTAGACATTGAGTTCCAGACTGGTTTTGTAGACAGTGAGTTCCAGACTGGTTTTGTAGACATTGAGGTCCAGACTGGTTTTTGTAGACATTGAGTTCCAGACTGGTTTTGTAGACAGTGAGTTCCAGACTGGTTTTTGTAGACATTGAGTTCCAGACTGGTTTTGTAGACATTGAATTCCAGACTGGTTTTGCAGACAGTGAGTTCCAGACTGGTTTTGTAGACAGTGCGGTGTTAGAGAAAGATCTTTCGGCGAATTTGGTTTTTGACCGCCTCTTTTTAAGGTTGATTGCGTTTGGGGATCTTAGGCCTGATAGTGAGATTATTACACAGTGTTCACATGTTCTATCTTCCATAGACGGGAATTATAATAAAATTAGGAATAAGAATAAGAATAAAAATAGGAATAGGAAGAAGAATATGAATAGGAATAAGAATAGGAGTAGAAATAAGAATAGGAATAGTAATAGGAATAGGAATAGGAATAAGAATAGCCATAGGAATATGAATAGAATATGAATATGAATAGGAATATGAATATGAATAGGAATAGGAATAGGAATATGAATAGGAATAGGAATAAGAATAAGAATAGAAATAGGAATAGGAATAGGAATGTGGATATGGATAAGAATAGGAGTAGGAATAAGAAAAGGAATAGGAATAAGAATAAGAATAGGACTAGAAATATGAATAGGAATAGGAATATGAATAGGAATAGGAATATGAATAGGAATAGGAATAGGAATAGGAATAGAATAGGAATAGGAATATGAATAGGAATAGGAATAGGAATAGGAATAGGAATATGAATAGGAATAGGAATAAGAATAAGAATAGGACTAGAAATATGAATAGGAATAGGAATATGAATAGGAATAGGAATAGGAATATGAATAGGAATAGGAATAGGAATAGGAATAGGAATAGGAATAGGAATAGGAATAGGAATAGGAATAGGAAAAGGAATAAGAATAAGAATAGGACTAGAAATATGAATAGGAATAGGAATATGAATAGGAATAGGAATAGGAATATGAATAGGAATAGGAATAGGAATATGAATAGGAATAGGAATAGGAATAGGAATAGGAATAGGTATAGGAATAGGTATAGGAATAGGAATAGGAATAGGATTAGGTATAGGAATACGAATATGAATAGGAATAGGAATAGGAATAGGAATACGAATAGGAACAGGAATAGGAATAGGAATAGGAATATGAATAGGAATAGGAATACGAATATGAACAGGAATAGGAATAGGAATAGGAACAGGAATAGGAATAGGAATACGAATATGAATAGGAATAGGAATAGGAATAGGAATAGGAATAGGAATAGGAATAGGAATAGGAATAGCAATAGGAATAGGAATAGGAATAAGAATATGTATAGGGATAAGAAGAGGAAAGGAATAGGAATAGGAATAGGTATAATATTAATAATAAGAATAACAATATCAATATGAATAGGACTAAGAGTAGCAATGTGAATAGGAAATAGAAAAGGAATAGGAATAGGAATAAGAATATAAATAAGAATATGAATAAGTCATAATGGATACGAATAGGAAAAGAAATAAAAATAGAGAATGGTGTAGGAAAAGGAATAGGAATAAGAATACAAATAGGAAATGGTGAAAGAAAAGGAATAAGAATTTGAATATGACAGGACATGGTGTAGGAAAGGAATAGAATAGGAATAGGAAATGGTGTAGGAAAAGGTATAGGAATAGGAATAGGAAATGGTGTAGGAAAAGGTATAGGAATAGGAATAGGAAATGGTGTAGGAAAAGGCATAGGAATAGGAATAGGAGTGGGAATATAAATAGTAATAGAAATAGGAATACTAATAGGAATATGAATAGTAGCTGGGATACGAATAAAATAGGAATAAGAGTAGGAATAGAAACAGAAATAAGAATAGGAATGGGAATAAGAATAGGAAAAAGAAGAGGAATAGGTATATGAATAAGATTTGGACCAGGCATAGGAGTAGAGTGGAAATAGGAATAGGAATGGGAATAAGAATAGGAATGGAAATAAGAATAGGAATTGAAAAATAAGAATAGGAAGAAGAATAGGAATATGAATAGGAATAGAAAGAAGAATACGAATAGGAATAGGAATTGGAATGGGAAGGAGAATAGGAATAAGAATAGGAAGAAGTATAGTAAAAGGAAGAAGAAAAAAAACAGAAGAAGAATAGGAATAGGACGGAGAATAGGAATAGGAAGAAGAATAGGAATAGGAATAAGAATAGGAATAGGAAGAAGAATAGGAATAGGAATAGAATAAGAATAGGAATAGGAAGAAGAATAGGAATAGGACGGAGAATAGGAATAGGAATAAGAATAGGAAAAGGAAGAAGAATAGGAATAGGAATAAGAATAGGAATAGGACGGAGAATAGGAATAGGAATAAGAATAGGAATAGGAATAAGAATAGGAATAGGAAGAAGAATAGGAATAAATAAGAATAGAATAGGAATAGGAATAG
>JAXRKP010002891.1:0-27500 GCA_037039925.1 Doris montereyensis | reverse complement strand
ACTCGAGGATTGAATTCTTGAGAAAAGTTTTCAACTGTTGGGCCGAAACCTCGAACCCACCACCTTTTTTCTAACTGTGCATAAAAAAAATTTGCTGATGATTTAGTTCTGTTTGGAAAATCTGTCTGGTCTTTGAATTGATATCAACATTAATCAATTTCGTTAAATAACTGAGGAATGAGAGTAAATGCAACTAATTGGCAATGCTAGCTGTAACCCTCCTCTAATCACTTTTCTCTTGCATTGGCCTCCGGAATTTAGAACAAGTTCAAGTGTAACTTGCCTATATTATTCAAAATCGGTGTAAATCTAGTCAAGCTGCTAGAATCAGAAGTGCTTTGTGCTAACCATCTGGAAAGGTGTTTAAAAGGACTTTTGTCAACAACAAACCCCACCTCACACACACAGACACAGTTTATTGTCCTATCTCCACTCTCTTGACTCTCTGAAACCTGGACCTTAGACAGTCTCTCTATATAAATAGAGGGATAGATAGATGAAATGATATATCTAATCTCTCTCTCTCTCTCTCTCTAAAACAAACAGAAATAAAATCAAGATAGATAGTAGATAGATAGATCAAACCAAAGCAGATAGAGATAGACTAAAAAAGAAATGAAGGAACTGAGATGGTTTGTTCCATCTATGAATAGGTAGAGGCAAATTGAGTTCAAGGAACGTTTATGAAAGCAGTAACCATCACGATCTCGAGTGTACCAACAGCTGACAATCCACCGAATAATGACATAATTAATTAATGAACGAAGAAACAGAACGAATAAAGGGCAAGTCAGAAATATCAACCAATCCGTCAGTAATTCAACTAATCTTCCACATAATACAACCTTGATTCATCCCTTGGAAATATGTTTCTCATCGTTGATGAGGTTTTTTTCTATTGCAAGGCCAAACATTTTTAGAGGGGTGAGGGAACTTTCTTGAAAACATTCTCAATATGTTTTCCTTAAAAAAGATCTTTTTATATAATCGGCATGTCTCGGTGTCGCCCAAAAACTGACTGCGGTGTAACACGACCTCTTTGATAAGTGAGCCAGCCTGTTTTTAAGTTCATGTATCTCCGTCATGAAAACTTTGTCACAAATTCATTTGATAAGAGTACAGACGCAAATTGGCAGCCCATTTTCTGACTCATAGGACCGAAGACGAGCGTGACGTCAGTAAAGTTGGCATGAGATGGCAACCAGGATCATACACCCCGTGTACACGAAGATCTGAAGTCTATATCTGTGACACAAGGTCTGAAGTCTATATCTGTGACACAAGTCTGAAGTCTATTCTTTGACACAACCAACTGTCACCCCCACCTGACTAAACCCTTATATTACGTGACCACAAGGTCTGAAGTTTATCATTTGTTTTACACAAGGCCGCCTTCAAGTCTATATCTGTGACACAATGGACTGGTTTATAAATGTGACACAAGGTCTGAAGTTTATATCTGTGACACAAGGTCTGAAGTCTATTCTGTGACACAAGGTCTGGAGTCTATATCTGTGACACAATGTCTGAAGTTTCAGTCTGTGACACGAATGTTAAAAAGTCTCAGTCTGTGTCAATGAATGTCTGAAGTCTCAGTCTGTGCCACGATTGTTTAAGTCTCAGTCTGTGTCGGAATGTCTGAAGTCTAAATCCCCGAGATCACCTTAGGTCTGTAGTCTAAATCTGTCACACAAAGGTCTGTAGTCTCAAATCTGTGACACAAATATCTGAAGTCTAAATCAAGAACACGGAGATCTGACAGTCTCAGTCTGTGACACGAAGATCTGAAGTCATAAATATGTGACACGAATGTCTGAAGTCTAAATCTAGTGTCACGAAAGTCTGAAGTCTAAATATGTGACTTTAAAGTCTGAAATCTCAGTCTGTGTCACAAGTATGTCTTTAGTCAAATCTGTAACATGAATAAAACAAGTCTAATTGAAATCTAAATCTGTGACATAAGGTCTGTAGGCTCTCCGTCTGTGTCACGAAAATCTGAAGTCTCAGTCTTTGACACGAAGGTCTGAAGTTTAAATCTGTGACAGAAGTCTTTTCTCCGTCTGTGTCACGGAGGTCTCTGAAGTCTCAGGAAGAATGACACGAAATTTGATGTCTCAGTCTGAGACACTTTAGGAGTCTGATGTCTCAGTCTGTGACACAAGAAGGTCTGAAGTCTCAGTATGTGATACAAAGGTCCGAAGAATTAGTCTGTGATACAAAGGCCTGAAGTCTCAGTATGTGATATAGAACAAGGCTTTGAAGTCTTAGTCTGTGATACAAAGGCCTGAAGTCTCAGTATGTGATACAAACAAGAAGTCTTAGTCTCCCATACAAACAAAGTCTCACTGTATGTGATACAAATGGGCATGATTCTCAGTCTGTGATACAAAGGTATTTATCTCATTATGTTACACAAATACTGCTGTCCGAACCTCTTATGTCAACTTTACAAAGGCCTCTTCTCAGTCTCTCTCAACTTTCTCCGAAATCTTACTCTTTTCGTTTAACTTTTGTCAAGTCTCGAACACGAAGGTCTGAAGTCTCTCGTCTGTGTCTCAGTTGACTGTGACTCAGTCTATATCTCTGTAGGTATATTAACAACGACGTGTCAAGACACGTATACTTTCTGTGTCAGCTCTCTCTATGGAATAATTTTCACATTTTTTCTTTTTACTTTGAGATCTCTCTCTCTCTCTGCATTGCTCTCTGAAGGTAGTTGTAGTCTCTCTCTCTCTGTCTCTCTGTCTGTCTGTCTCTCTGTCTCTCTCTCTCTCTCAAACTCTCTCTCTCTCCTTCTTTACTCTCCTCTCTCTTTTTCTTTCTCTACTATCTCTCTCTCTCTATCTCTCAGCTCGTATCTCAAATTCGTCTCTCCTTTCATATCTTGGAGGACAGAGGTCAGAGCTTTCTCTCTGTGGCGCTGTGATTGAAGTTTCTTTTCTCTCACACTCAAGGTAATGTACAGTCTCTAATCAAAGTTAAAATAATCTCTAAATTCTCTCTCCCTCGTAGATATCTCACTCTGGCTCTCTCTCTCTCTCTCTCTCTCATATTTTAAACTCTCTCTCTCTCTCTCTCTCTCTCCAAATCTCTTCTCTTTCTCTCTTTCTGTCTCTCTCTCTCTGTTCTTTCTCTCTGTCTCTCTGTATTTCTTTCTCTTCTGTCTGTCTGTCTGTCTTTAGCTGTCTTCTCTCTTCTCTCTCTCTATCTCTCTTCTCTGTCTCTCTGTTTCTCTGTCTTTCTGTCTCTCTGATTCTCAATGTCTTTTTGTCTCTCTGTCTCTCTGTCTCTCTGTCTCTCTGTGTCTCTCTGTCTTTCTGTCTGTCTGTGTCTCTCTGTCTCTCTGTCTCTCTGTCTCTCTGTCTCTCTGTCTGTCTATCTGTCTCTGTCTCTCTGTCTCTCTGTCTCTCTGTCTCTCTGTCTCTCTGTCTTTTTCTGTCTCTGTCTGTCTCTGTCTCTCTGTGTCTCTGTCTCTCTGTCTCTGTGTCTCTCTGTGTCTCTGTCTCTCTGTCTCTCTGTCTCTCTGTCTCTCTGATGTCTCTGTCTCTCTGTCTCTCTCTGTCTCTGTGTCTCTGTGTCTCTCTTGTCTGTCTTTCTCTCTCTCTGTCTCTCTGTCTCTCTGTCTCTCTGTCTCTCTGTTCTCTGTCTTCTGTTTCTGTCTCTCTGTCTCTCTGTCTCTCTGTCTCTCTGATTCTCTCTCTGTCTCTGTCTGTGTCTCTCTGTCTCTCTGTCTCTCGGTCTCTCTGTCTCTCTGTCTCTACTATCCATCTGTCTCTCTGTGTCTCTGGGTCTGTGTCTGTCTGTTTCAGTTGGTCTGCGTTTGTCTGTCTGTATGTCTGTTTATCTATCTATCTATCTATGTATCTATCTATCTATCTATCTATCTATCTATCTATCTATCTATCTATCTATCTATCTATCTATCTATCTATCTATCTATCTATCTATCTATCTATCTATCTATCTATCTATCTATCTATCTACCTATCTATCTATCGATCGATCTATCTATCTCTCTCTATATATATATAATATATATCTATATATATATATATATATATATATATATATTATATATATATATATATATATATATATATATATATATATATATATATATATATCCACGTTGGTCAGTCAGGCTTTCTTTATTAGCCCCAATAATCTCTGTGTAGCTTTGTCTTTATATATCTGGCTCTCTTCCCATGGCTCTGGGTCTTTTTCCCTCCCTCCCTCTTATTTCCTCTTGCCACCTCTTATCTCTCTTCCCGCATACGATACATCTGCACACACCAACAGACACAACACGCTCATAATTATATACACGTCAATGGATGGACTCGCAGGCCGGTCTAATACTTTACTACATTCACCTCTGCAACACACACACACACACACATATATATATTTATATATACACACACACAGACATGGACCAAATTCTGTGATTGATGCCACAATGAATCAAAAAGACACATACCCACCCCCCGCCCGTACGCGTACACACACACATACACAAACCCATAAGGGCTTTCTTATCAATAGTGATTCATTCTCAGGACAGCCATTACATCATTTTCAATTCAATGTCAAGCTGACACAAGGCCAATGGTCAGCCAACTTGAATTGGGCAGAAGGTGTGTTTGCCAAGTGTTACACCGCCCCCTCCTTTCTTTCTTTCTTTCTCTTTTTTATGAATACTTTTATGAAGATCGTCTGGTGCATACCTTGGTCACCTCCTTCAGGTTGCATACGTCTGTCCGTCTGCTTATCACATTCGAAATGGACGACACAAATAACAGC
Organism: Doris montereyensis; assembly: GCA_037039925.1. NCBI lineage: Eukaryota > Metazoa > Mollusca > Gastropoda > Nudibranchia > Dorididae > Doris > Doris montereyensis. Next base: position 22,697 of record JAXRKP010002891.1, on the reverse strand, counting down.
CCTGACAACCTGTGGCCTATTTCAGCTATACGTCATCAAGATGTGAATATCGCTGACGACAGCTCCCGCGTGTCCCAAATTACCAGTCCACATTGATTATCATGGTCGAGTCTGCAGTCTGCGCGCCCGCGATAACGGAACAGCAATTCAAGCAAGACATTTTCGAAGTTACAATGCAGAACCTACAGTCATGTCAAAACTATGCCAAAACGACGAGATAAATCTGCATTCCGGAAACAGTGAGTGGGACGGATGCTGATAGGACGGTGGTTGGAAAGGGGAGGGGAGGGAAGGGTGTTAAGACACGTTGTAAGTAAAACTCTTTGAAGGGTGTTAAGATACGTTGTAAGCAAAGCTCTTTGAAGGGTGTTAAGATACATTGTAAGCAAAGGTCTTTGAAGGGTGTTTAGATACGTCGTAAGCAAAGCTCTATGAAGGGTGTTAAGATACCTTGTAAGCAAAGCTCTATAAAGGGTGTTAAGATACGTTGTAAGCAAAGGTCTTTGAAGGGTGTTAAGATACATTGTAAGCAAAGGTCTTTGAAGGGTGTTAAGATACGTTGTAAGCAAAGCTCTCTCAATGGTGTTAAGATACGTTGTAAGTAAAGCTTAAGTAAAGCTCTTTGAAGGGTGTTAAGATACGTTGTAAGCAAAGGTCTTTGAAGGGTGTTAAGATACGTTGTAAGCAAAGGTCTTTGAAGGGTGTTAACATACGTTGTAAGCAAAGGTCTTTGAAGGGTGTTAAGATACATTGTAAGCAAAGGTCTTTGAAGGGTGTTTAGATACGTTGTAAGCAAAGCTCTATGAAGGGTGTTAAGATACGTTGTAAGCAAAGGTCTTTGAAGGGTGTTAAGATACGTTGTAAGTGAAGCTTAAGTAAAGCTCTTTGAAGGGTGTTAAGATACTTTGTAAGCAAAGGTCTTTGAAGGGTGTTAAGATACGTTGTAAGCAAAGGTCTTTGAAGGGTGTTAAGATACATTGTAAGCAAAGGTCTTTGAAGGGTGTTAAGATACGTTGTAAGCAAAGGTCTTTGAAGGGTGTTAAGATACGTTGTAAGCAAAGGTCTTTGAAGGGTGTTAAGATACATTGTAAGTAAAGCTGTTTGAAGGGTGTTAAGATACGTTGTAAGCAAAGGTCTTTGAAGGGTGTTAAGATACGTTGTAAGCAAAGGTCTTTGAAGTGTGTTAAGATACAATGTAAGCAAAGGTCTTTGAAGTGTGTTAAGATACGTTGTAAGCAAAGCTGTTTGAAGGGTGTGAAGATACGTTGTAAGCAAAGCTGTTTGAAGGGTGTTAAGATACAATGTAAGCAAAGGTCTTTGAAGGGTGTTAAGATAGGTTGTAAGCAAAGCTGTTTGAAGGGTGTTAAGATACAATGTAAGCAAAGGTCTTTGAAGGGTGTTAAGATACGTTGTAAGCAAAGCTGTTTGAAGGGTGTGAAGATACGTTGTAAGCAAAGCTGTTTGAAGGGTGTTAAGATACAATGTAAGTAAAGCTCTTTGAAGTGTGTTAAGATACGTTGTAAGTAAAACTGTTTGAATGGTGTTAAGATAGGTTGTAAGCAAAGCTGTTTGAAGGGTGTTAAGATACAATGTAAGCGAAGGTCTTTGAAGGGTGTGAAGATACGTTGTAAGCAAAGCTGTTTGAAGGGTGTGAAGATACGTTGTAAGCAAAGCTGTTTGAAGGGTGTTAAGATACAATGTAAGTAAAGCTCTTTGAAGTGTGTTAAGATACGTTGTAAGTAAAACTGTTTGAATGGTGTTAAGATACGTTGTAAGTAAAGCTGTTTGAATGGTGTTAAGATACGTTGTAAGTAAAGCTCTTTGAATGGTGTTAAGATACGTTGTAAGTAAAACTCTTTGAAGTGTGTTAAGATACAATGTAAGCAAAGCTCTTTGAAGGATGTTAAGATACGTTGTAAGTAAAGCGTTTTGTAGGGCGTTACGATACGTTGTAATTAAAGCTCTTTGAGGTGTGTTAAAATTCGTTGTAATCAAAGCTATTTGAAGGGTGTTAAAACTCGTTGTAATCAAAGCTATTTGAAGGGTGTTAAAACTCGTTGTAATCAAAGCTCTTTGAAGGGTGTTAAGATACGTTGTAAGTATAGCTCTTTGAAGTGTCTTAAGACATGTTGTAAGTAAAACTCTTTGAAGAGTGTTAAGATACATTGTAAGTAAAGCTATTTGAAGTGTGTTAAAACTCGTTGTAAACAAAGCTCTTTGAAGTGTCTTAAGACACGTTGTAAGTAAAACTCTTTGAAGTGTGTTAAGACATGTTGTAAGTAAAACTCTTTAAAGTGTGTTAAGACATGTTGTAAGTAAAACTCTTTGAAGTGTGTTAAGACACGTTGTAAGTAAAACTCTTTGAAGTGTCTTAAGACACGTTGTAAGTAAAACTCTTTGAAGTGTGTTAAGATACGTTGTAAGTAAAAATCTTTGAAGTGTGTTAAAACACGTTGTAAGTAAAACTTTGAAGGGCACACGTTGTAAGTGAAACTTTGAAGTGTGTTCAGATACGTTGTAAGTAAACTTTGAAGTGTGTTAAGACAAAGGTAAGTAAAACTTTGAAGTGTGTTAAGATACGCTTGTAAGTAACCTTGAAGTAAAGTTAAGACACGTTGTGTTAAACTCTGAAGTGTGTTAAGAGACGTTGTAAGTAAAACTCTTGAAGTGTTAAAACCATCGTTAGGTAAAACTTCAGCGTGTTAAGACACGCGTTAAACTCTTGAAGTGTGTTAAGACACGTTATAAGTAAACTTTGAAGCAAGAAGACATGTTGTAAGTAAAACTCTTTGAAGTGTGTTAAGACATGTTGTAAGTAAAACTCTTTGAAGTGTGTTATTGCAAGTAAACTCTTGAAGTATTGTAAGTAAACCTTTGAAGTGTGTTAAGACATGTTGTAAGTAAACTTTTGAAGTGTCTTAAGACACGTTATAAGCAAAACTTTGAAGTGTGTTAAGACACGTTGTAAGTAAAACTCCTTGAAGTGTGTACGACACGTTGTAAGTAAACTCTTTGGAAGCGTGAAGATACCTTGTAAGTAAAACTCTTTTGAAGTGTCTTAAGACACGTTGTAAGTAAAACTTTTTGAAGTGTTAAGATACGTTGTAAGTAAACTCTTTAAAGAGTGTTAAGACACAAGAACAAGTAAACTTTTGAAGTAAAGACAAAAACTCTTGAAGCGTGTGAAGATACCTTGTAAGTAAAACTTTGAAGCGTATAAGATAAGGGTGTTAAGATTACCTTGTAAGTAAACTCTTTGAAGCGTGTGAAGATACCTTGTAAGTAAAACTCTTTGAAGCGTGTGAAGATACCTTGTAAACAAACCTTGAAGGGTGTTCAGATACCAAAAGTAAAACTTTGTAGTGTAAGCGAATATACGTTGTAGTAAAGCTTTTTGTAGGGCGTTAAATACGTTGTAAGTAGAGCAGCTCTATGAAGTATGTTAAGATACAATGTAAGCAAAGTTCATTGAAGGATGTTAAGATACGTTGTAAGTAAACTTGTTGGGCATTACGATACAAGTAAGTAAAGCTATTTGAAGTGTGTTAAGATACGTTGTAAGTAAAGTTGTTTAGTGTGTTAAGATACGTTGTAAGCAAAGCTGTTTGAAGGTGGCAGATAAGCGTTGTAAGTAAAGCTGTTTGAAGGGTGTTAAGACGCGCAAGTAAAACCGTTTGAAGCGTGTTACGACAATGCTGTAAGTAAAACTCTTGAAGGGTGTTAAGATACGTTGTAAGTAAAACTCTTTTGAAATGTGTTAAGATAATGCTGTAAGTAAAGCTGTTTGAAGGGTGTTAAGATACGTTGTAAGGAAAACTCTTTGAAATGTGTTAAGATACGTTGTAAGTAAAGCTGTTTGAAGGGTGTTAAGATACGTTGTAAGGAAAACTCTTTTGAAGTGTGTTAAGATACGTTGTACGTTGTACGCTGAAAAACTGTTTGAAGTGTGTTAAGAAACGTTGTAAGGAAAAACTTTTGAAGTCTGTTAAGATACGTTGTAAGGAAAGCTGTTTGAAGGGTGTGAAGATACGTTGTAAGCAAAGCTGTTTGAAGGGTGTTAAGATACGTTGTAAGTAAAGCTGTTTAGTGGGGTGTTAAGATACGTTGTAAGCAAATTCCGTTTGAAGGTGCAAGATTGTTCGAAGGGTGTGAAGATACTTTGTAAGCAAAGCCTTTGAAGTGTGTTAAGATACGTTGGGGCAAAGCTGCTTGAAGGTGTGAAGATACGTTGTAAGCAAAGCTCTTTGAAGTGTGTTAAGACAAGCAAAGCTGCCGTTTGAAGGGGTGAAGATACGTTGTAAGTAAACTTTGAAGTGTGTTAAGATATGCTGTAAGCAAAGCTGTTTGAAGGGTGTGAAGATACGTTGTGCGTAAAGCTGTTTGAAGGGTGTTAAGATACGTTGTAAGTAAAGCTGTTTGAAGGGTGTTAAGATACGTTGTAAGGAAAACTCTTTGAAGGGTGTTAAGATACAATGTAAGCAAAGCTCTTTGAAGGATGTTAAGATACGTTGTAAGTAAAGCTGTTTGAAGGGTGTGAAGATACGTTGTAAGCAAAGCTGTTTGAAGGGTGTGAAGATATGTTGTAGCAAAGCTGTTTGAAGGGGTGTGAAGATACTTTGTAAGCAAAGCTCTTTGAAGTGTGTTAAGATACGTTGTAAGTAAAGCTGTTTGAAGCTCTTTGTGTGTTAAGATACGTTGTAAGCAAAGCTGTTTGAAGGGTGTGAAGATACGTTGTAAGCAAAGCTCTTTGAAGTGTGTTAAGATACGTTGTAAGTAAAGATGTTTGAAGGGTGTGAAGATACGTTGTAAGTAAAACTCTTTGAAGTGTGTAAATATACGTTGTAGTAAAGATGTTTGAAGGGTGTTAAGATACGTTGTAAGTAAAACTCTATGAAGTGTGTTAAGATACAATGTAAGTAAAGTTCTTTGAAGGATGTTAAGATACGTTATAAGTAAAACAAGCTGTTTGAAGGGTGTTAAGATACGTTGTAAGTAAAACTCTTTGAAGTGTGTTAAGATACGTTGTAAGTAAAACTTTTGAAGTGTGTTAAGATACGTTGTAAGTAAAACTCTTGAAGTGTGTTAAGATACGTTGTAAGTAAAACTCTTTGAAGTGTGTTAAGATACGTTGTAAGTAAAACTGTTTGAAGTGTGTTAAGATACGTTGTAAGTAAAACTGTTTGAAGTGTGTTAAGATACGTTGTAAGTAAAACCTTTGAAGTGTGTTAAGATACGTTGTAAGCTGTTTGAAAACTTTTGAAGTGTGTTAAGATACGTTGTAAGTAAAACTCTTTGAAGGGTGTTAAGATACGTTGTAAGTAAAGCTTTTGAAGTGTGTTAAGATACGTTGTAAGTAAAGCTCTTTGAAGGATGTTAAGATACGTTGTAAGTAAAACTTTGAAGTGTGTTAAGATACGTTGTAAGTAAAACTCTTTGAAGGGTGTTAAGATACGTTGTAAGTAAAACTCTTTGAAGTGTGTTATACGTTGTAGCAAAAGCTCTTTGAAGGGTGTTAAGATACGTTGTAAGGAAAACTCTTTGAAGGGTGTTAAGATACGTTGTAAGCAAAGTTCTTTGAAGTGATGTTAAGATACGTTGTAATACGTTGTGTAAAAGCTCTTTGAAGTGTGTTAAGATACGTTGTAAGCAAAGTTCTTTGAAGTGTGTTAAGATACGTTGTAAGCAAAGTTCTTTGAAGTGTGTTAAGATACGTTGTAAGCAAAGCTCTTTGAAGTGTGTTAAGATACGTTGTAAGCAAAGTTCTTTGAAGTGTGTTAAGATACGTTGTAAGCAAAGTTCTTTGAAGTGTGTTAAGATACGTTGTAAGCAAAGTTCTTTGAAGTGTGTTAAGATACGTTGTAAGCAAAGTTCTTTGAAGTGTGTTAAGATACGTTGTAAGCAAAGTTCTTTGAAGCGTGTTGCGTCTCTTGGAGCCGGAGCGTATCCTGGTTTTCTAATGCATGAAAAAGCTGAACGATTCACAATTCATCGCCTCCTCGACAGGATGCTAGTCTGTGACATATTTTACTTAGCAGTTGGGAGATGGAGAGATAACCCATTTGCACCTGAAATGGAGTGGACAATGCTGTGGTACTTGTCTCTCCCAGGGAATATAATATCGTCGGACCTAGTGTTGCCAGAATTTGAATCAAGTCCGGCTACCTTTTTTCTTTTCATATTATATTCAACACATATCATCAACACATTATTTTAGCTATTCAAGTAATCATGGTGAAAAGGAAAACAGTAATTCTTCAAACATTATCAGCCCATTCTTCTATCAAAGTCAATTTGCTTTGAATGAATACATTCATGACTGTACAAATAAAAGGCAAACAGAAAATGGTATCCGACAAGAATCAGCAATCAAACTATGGCAGATGATTGTCTTAGAATTACAAAAGATAAGAGAACATTAACTTGAAACTATATGTATATTATAAGATATGGACTCCAGAATTTGTTTCATCTGTATTGTATTTGAATTCAACTGCTTGAAGATCAAACGTTTAAGATGGGGTAGTAATGTCAAAATATTCTGTACGTGTCATCTGTAGTTGCAGTTACCCATAGTCAAGATCGTGTCGTCATGCTATTTAATGACGCAGAGAAATGTCGTCGTATTTTGGGATAAGGGCGACGATGAACTTTGTTAGCCTTTGATACGCAACGTAAGACTCGTTAACGAGATCATCAGTCTCCGCAAGAAAGACGAGCTTTAAATAGTTATTGTTGCGATCTGGCTGTGTAATGTGCCTTCCTGTGTCGTTCTTTATTTTGAAGATCTGTATTCTTGTTTTATCACAGGCTTATGTGAGTGATTAGGGCTACACGCACCACCGTGCTGATTTTCCATGTTTGAGTTCTCATCACATGTGTGTGTTTTCTTTAGCATGCTCGCTGTTTGACGTGGTATATGTGTCAGAACTATGTAGGTCTGTGTTCTCGACGTGTTTGGTTTCTGTCTCCGCGACGGCTTTCTCAGTATGACTCACTGATTGTGTTTTAGGCGAGGTTATGGTTACCACGCTGTATGTATGGACAGGACTGTCGTTGCTCTGGGTTGATTCCAAAATATTGTTGTTGTTTGTTTGCTAAAATGTCAACACGTACAGTTTCTTCGTTTTCAATGAACTCCGTGTTTGTAGATGTTGTTGCTGTCTCCGTTGTTACTTTTGTATGTTGTTGTTGTTTTCTAAGTGTCTCTTCTTATTTGGCTCTACGACTTCCGCCTAAAGCTGGCAGAGGTTGAAGGATGACTTGCCGCTACATTCATGTCGGTCATGGCCATGCCATCAAAACGAAGGACGACGGTAGTACTCTTGTTTTCCATCCACTTTGAATGAAGAGAGGTGAGATTCTTCTAGACTGATGTTGATGAGACGTTCTAGCATCCTAGGTAATCTGCTAATTGGCATCTTGATGTAGTTTAGCAACAAAAGAAACTTGAAATGACAAAAGGGACGAGAGCTTTCTAACCTGCGTCTGACCTGCTCGGTAACCAAACCAGAAGTCGAAATCAAGTCCGACTACCTGCCCACTGGGGACAACATCGACCTCAGCTCACATTGAAACCAATGGATCTACATCAGCAAGCCGTGTCAACGACATCTTTCCCATCACAAAATATTTAAGGCGGTGCGAGAGGGGTGCAATAATTATGAATATTATAAGATGAGACAACACCATGAGCGTAGTAACAGCGTTCGTAATCCACAAAAGGTATAGTTACAGCGTTAGTACCTCACGATAAGTGTAGTTGCAGTGTTAGTACCTCACGATAAGTGTAGTTGCAGCGTTAGTACCTCACGATAAGTGTAGTTACAGCGTTAGTACCTCCCGATAAGTGTAGTTGCAGTGTTCATACCTTACAGTGAACGTAGTTACAGTGTTCATACCTCACAGTAAATGTAGTTACAGTGTTCATATCTTACAGTGAACGTAGTTACAGTGTTCATACCTTACAGTAAATGTAGTTACAGCGTTAGTACCTTACAGTGAACGTAGTTACAGCATTAGTACCTTACAGTGAACGTAGTTACAGCGTTAGTACCTTACAGTGAACGTAGTTACAGCGTTAGTACCTTACAGTGAACGTAGTTACAGCGTTAGTACCTTACAGTGAACGTAGTTACAGCGTTAGTACCTCACGATAATTGTAGTTACAGCGTTCATACCTTACAGTAAACGTAGTTACAGTGTTCATACCTTACAGTAAATGTAGTTACAGTGTTCATACCTTACAGTAAACGTAGTTACAGCGTTAGTACCTTACAGTGAACGTAGTTACAGTGTTCATACTTTACAGTAAACGTAGTTACAGTGTTCATACCTTACAGTAAACGTAGTTACAGTGTTCATACCTTACAGTAAATGTAGTTACAGTGTTCATATCTTACAGTAAACGTAGTTACAGTGTTCATACCTTACAGTAAATGTAGTTACAGTGTTCATACTTTACAGTAAATGTAGTTACAGTGTTCATATCTACAAATGAACGTAGTTACAGTGTTCATATCTTACAATGAACGTAAATGTAGTTACAGTGTTCATACAAATGAACGTAGTTACAGTGTTCATACCTTGCAGTGTAGTTACAGTGTTCATATATTACAATTAGTTACAGTGTTCATACCTTAAGTAAATGTTTACAGTGTTCATATCTTAAATGTAAACGTAGTTACAGTGTTCATATCTTACAGTAAACGTAGTTACAATGTTCATATATCACAGTAAAGTGAACAATGTTCATACCATTCATACTTTACAATGAACGTAGTTACAGTGTTCATACCTTACAATGAACGTAGTTACAGTGTTCATATCTTACAATGAACGTAGTTACAGTGTTCATATCTTACAATGAACGTAGTTACAGTGTTCATATATTACAATGAACGTAGTTACAGTGTTCATACCTTACAATGAACGTAGTTACAGTGTTCATACCTTACAGAAACGTAGTTACAGTGTTCATACCTTACAATAGTTACAGTGTTCATATCTTACAGTGAACGTAGTTACAATGTTCATACCTTACAACGAACGTAGTTACAGTGTTCATATCTTACAGTGAACGTAGTTACAATGTTCATACCTTACAATGAACGTAGTTACAGTGTTCATACCTTACAACGAACGTAGTTACAGTGTTCATATCTTACAGTGAACGTAGTTACAGTGTTCATACCTTGGCAATGAACGTAGTTACAGTGTTCAAACCTTACAGTAAACGTGTTAAGTGTTCGTAACGTTACAGCGTTCATACCTACAGTAAACGTAGTTACAATGTTAGTACCTTTACAGTGAACGTAGTTACAGTGTTAGCACCTTCAAGAATGAGTTACAGTAATTACAATGAATGTAGTTACAGCGTTCACCTTACAGTAAACGTAGTTACAGTCTTCATACACTGATGTTCAGTACCTTAAGAGAACGTAGTTACAGTGTTCATATCTTACAGTGAACGTAGTTACGGTGTTCATACCTTACAATGAACTTAGTGTTCATATCTTACAATGAACGTAGTTACAGTGTTCAGTAACGTTACAACGTTCAACGTAGTTACAGCGTTCATACCTTACAGTGAACGTAGTTACAGCGTTCATACCTTACAGTGAACGTAGTTACAGTGTTCATACCTTACAGTAAACGTAGTTACAGCGTTAGTACCTTACAGTAAACGTAGTTACAGCGTTAGTACCTTACAGTGAACGTAGTTACAGCGTTAGTACCTTACAGTAAATGTAGTTACAGCGTTAGTACCTTACAGTAAACGTAGTTACAGCGTTATACCTTACAGTAAACGTAGTTACAGCGTTAGTACCTTTACAGTGAATGTAGTTACAGCGTTAGTACCTACAGTGAATGTAGTTACAGCGTTAGTACCTTGACAGTAAATGTAGTTACAGCGTTAATTTACAGTAAATGTAGAACGTAGTACCTTACAGTGAATGTAGTTACACCGTGTAGTTACAGCGTTAGTACCTGCGAACGTAGTTACAGCGTTAGTACCTACAGTGAATGTAGTTACAGCGTTAGTACCTTACCGATGAATGTAGTTACAGTGTTAGTACCTCACAACTGTAGTTACAGCGTTAGTACCTCACGATAAGTGTAGTTACAGCGTTAGTACCTCACGATAAGTGTAGTTGCAGCGTTAGTACATTACGATAAACGTAGTTACAGTGTTATACCTCACGATAAGTGTAGTTACAGCGTTAGTATAAGTGAATGTAGTTACACGATACCTTACAGTGAACGTAGTTACAGCGTTCATACATTACAGTGAACGTAGTTACAGTGTTCATACCTTACAGTGAATGTAGTTATAGTGTTATACCTTACAGTGAACGTAGTTACAGCGTTAGTACTCACGATAAATGTAGTTACAGCTTCATACCTTACAGTAACAATGTAGTTATAATGTTCATACCTTGCCAATCAAATGTAGTTACAGTTCATATCTTACAGTGCACGTAGTTACAGTTAGTTCATATCTTACAGTCAACGTAGTTACAATGTTCATACCTTACAATCAATGTAGTTAAAAGTTGTACCTCACGATAAGTGTAGTTACAGCGTTCATACTTACAGTAAACGTAGTTACAGTGTTCATACTTGCCAGTGAATGTAGTTACAGTGTTCATATACTTACAGTGAACGTAGTTACAATGTTCATACCTTACAGTAAATGTAGTTACAGTGTTCATACTTTTACAGTGAACGTAGTTACAGTGTTCATACCTTACAAAGTGAACGTAGTTACAATGTTCATACCTTACAGTCAACGTAGTTACAGTGTTCATATGTCAAAGTAGTTACAGCAATGTTCATACCGCTAACGTAGTTACAGTGTTCATACCTTACGGTCAACGTAGTTACAGTGTTCATATCTTGCAGTCAACGTAGTTACAATGTTCATACCTTACAGTGAACGTAGTTACAGTGTTGATATACTCCAGTCAACGTAGTTACAATGTTCATATCTTGATCAACGTAGTTACAATGTTCATATCTTTTATTAGTGAACGTAGTTACAATGTTCATACCTTACAGTGAACGTAGTTACAATGTTCATACCTTACAGTGAACGTAGTTACAGTATTCATACCTTGCAGTGAACGTAGTTGCTGTTCATCCCCTGAACGTAGTTACAATGTTCATACCTTCCAGTGAACGTAGTTACAGAGTTCATACCTTACAATGAACGTAATTACAATGTTCATATCTTACAGTGAACGTAGCTACAATGTTCATATCTTACAATGAACGTAATTACAATGTTCATATCTTACAGTGAACGTAGTTACAGTTTTCATATCTTACAGTCAACGTAGTTACAATGTTCATATCTTTACAGTCAACGTAGTTACAATGTTCATATCCTTACACAACGTAGTTACAATGTTCATATCTTACAGGAACGTAGTTACAATGTTCACCTTTACAGTGAACGTAGTTACAGTGTTCATATCTTACAGTGAACGTAGTTACAGTGTTCATAATTTACAGTGAACGTAATTACAGTGTTCATATCTTTGCAGTGAACGTAGTTACAGTGTTCATACCTTACACTGAACGTAGTCAAGTGTTCATACCTTGCAGTGAACGTAGTTACAGTGTTCATACCTTACAGTTACAATGTTCACACTTACAGTGAACGTAGTTACAGTCTTCATACCTTACAGTGAACGTAGTTACAATGTTCATATTTTACAGTCAACGTAGTTACAATGTTCATACCTTACACTGAACGTAGTTACAATGTTCATACCTTACAGTGAACGTAGTTACAGTGTTCATACCTTTTGCAGTGAACGTAGTTACAATGTTCATACCTTACACTGAACGTAGTTACAATGTTCATATCTTTACTGACAACGTAGTTACAGTGTTCATACCTTACACTGAACGTAGTTACAATGTTCATACCTTGCAGTGAACGTAGTTACAGTGTTTATACCTTGCAGGAACGTAGTTACAGTGTTCATACCTTACACTGAACGTAGTTACAATGTTCATATCTTACAGTCAACGTAGTTACAATGTTCATATTTTACAGTCAACGTCGTTACAATGTTCATATCTTACAGTCAACGTAGTTACAATGTTCATATCCTACAGTCAACGTAGTTACAATGTTCATATCTTACAGTCAACGTAGTTACAATGTTCATATCTTACGGTCAACGTAGTTACAGTATTCATACCTTTACACTGAACGTAATTACAATGTTCATATCTTACAGTGAACATAGTTACAGTGTTCATATCTTACAGTCAACGTAGTTACAGCGTTCATATCTTACAGACAACTTAGTTACAGTGTTCATACCTTACGTAGTTACAGTGTTCATATCTTACAGTAACGTTACAATGTTCATATCTTACAGTGAACGTAGTTACAATGTTCATATCTTACAGTGAACGTAGTTACAGTGTTCATATCTTGAACGTAGTTACAGTGAACGTAGTTACAATGTTCATATCTTACAGTGAACGTAGTTACAATGTTCATATCGTGAACGTAGTTACAGTGTTCATACCTTACAGTGAACGTAGTTACAATGTTCATATCTTACAGTCAACGTAGTTACAGTGTTCATACCTTACAGTGAACGTAGTTACAGTGTTCATATCTTACAGTGAACGTAGTTACAGTGTTCATATCTTACAGTGAACGTAGTTACAGTGTTCATACCTTACAATGAACGTAGTTACAATGTTCATATCTTACAGTGAACGTAGTTACAACGTTCATACCTTACTGTGAACGTAGTTACAATGTTCATATCTTACAGTGAACGTAGTTACAGTCTTCACACCTTACAATGAACGTAGTTACAATATTCATATCTTACAGTGAACGTAGTTACAGTGTTCATACCTTATAATGAACGTAGTTACAGTATTCATACCTTACAATGAACGTAGTTACAGTGTTCATACCTTATAATGAACGTAGTTACAGTATTCATACCTTATAATGAACGTAGTTACAGTGTTCAAACCTTACAATGAACGTAGTTACAGTGTTCATATCTTACAATGAACGTAGTTACAGTGTTCAAACCTTACAATGAACGTAGTTACAGTATTCATATCTTACAATGAACGTAGTTACAGTATTCATACCTTACAATGAACGTAGTTACAGTGTTCATTCCTTATAATGAACGTAGTTACAGTATTCATACCTTACAATGAACGTAGTTACAGTGTTCATACCTTACAATGAACGTAGTTACAGTGTTCATACCTTACAATGAACGTAGTTACAGTGTTCAAACCTTACAATGAACGTTTTTACAGTGTTCATACCTTACAATGAACGTAGTTACAGTGTTCATATCTTACATTGAACGTAGTTGCAGTGTTCATACCTTACAATGAACGTAGTAACAGTGTTCATATTTTACATTGAACGTAGTTACGGTATTCATATCTTACAATGAACGCAGTTACAGTGTTCATATCTTACTATGAACGTAGTTACAGTGTTCATACCTTACAGTGAACATAGTTACAGTGCTCATACCTTATAATGAACGTAGTTACAGTGTTCATAGCTTATAATGAATGTAGTTACAGTGTTCATACCTTATAATGAACGTAGTTACAATGTTCATATCTTACAATGAACGTAGTTACAGTGTTCATATCTTACAGTGCACATATTTACAGTGTTCATATCTTACAGTCAACATAGTTACAGTGTTCATACCTTATAATGAACGTAGTTACAATGTTCATACCTTACAGTGAACGTAGTTACAATGTTCATATCTTACAGTGAACGTAGTTACAATATTCATATCTTACACTGAACGTAGTTACAATGTTCATATCTTACACTGAACGTAGTGACAGTGTTCATATCTTACAGTGAACGTAGTGACAGTGTTCATATCTTACACTGAACGTAGTTACAGTGTTCATATCTTACACTGAACGTAGTGACAGTGTTCATATCTTACAGTGAACGTAGTTACAGTGTTCATATCTTACAGTGAACGTAGTTACAGTGTTCATATCTTACAGTGAACGTAGTTACAATGTTCATATCTTACAGTGAACGTAGTTACAATGTTCATATCTTACACTGAACGTAGTTACAGTGTTCATATCTTACACTGAATGTAGTTACAGTGTTGATATCTTCCAGTGAACGTAGTTACAATGTTCATATCTTACAGGCAACGTAGTTACAGTGTTCATATTTTACACTGAACGTAGTTACAATATTCATATCTTACAGTGAACGTAGTTACAATATTCATATCTTACAGTGAACGTAGTTACAATTTTCATATCTTACAGTGAACGTAGTTACAATATTCATATTTTACAGTGAACGTAGTTACAATATTCATATCTTACACTGAACGTAGTTACAATGTTCACATCTTACAGTGAACGTAGTTACAGTGTTCATATCTTACAGTCAACATAGTTACAGTGTTCATAACACCGTAGTTAAATATTCATATCTTACAGAACGTAGTTACAATGTTCATATCTTACAGTGAACGTAGTTACAATGTTCATATCTTACAGTGAACGTAGTTACAATGTTCATATCTTACAGTGAACGTTTACAATGTTCATATCTTACAGTGAACGTAGTTACAATGTTCATATCTTACAGCGAACATAGTTACAGTGTTCATATCTTACAGTGAACATAGTTACAGTGTTCATATCTTACAGTGAACGTAGTTACAGTGTTCATACCTTGCAGTGAACGTAGTTACAACGTTCATATCTTACAGTGAACGTAGTTACAGTATTCATATCTTACAATGAACATAGTTACAATGTTCATATCTTACAGTGAACGTAGTTACAGTGTTCATATCTTACAATGAACGTAGTTACAGTGTTCATATCTTACAATGAACGTAGTTACAGTGTTCATACCTTACAATGAACGTAGTTACAACGTTCATATCTTACAGCGAACATAGTTACAGTGTTCATATCTTACAGTCAACGTAGTTACAGTGTTCATATCTTACAATGAACGTAGTTACAGTGTTCATATCTTACAATGAACGTAGTTACAGTGTTCATACCTTACAATGAACATAGTTACAGTGTTCATATCTTACAGTCAACGTAGTTACACTGTTCATATCTTACAATGAACGTAGTTACAGTGTTCATATCTTACAATGAACGTAGTTACAGTGTTCATATCTTACAATGAACGTAGTTACAGTGTTCATATCTTACAATGAACATAGTTACAGTGTTCATATCTTACAGTCAACGTAGTTACAGTGTTCATATCTTACAATGAACGTAGTTACAGTGTTCATATCTTACAATGAACGTAGTTACAGTATTCATATCTTACAGTCAACGTAGTTACAGTGTTCATATCTTACAGTGAACGTAGTTACAGTGTTCATATCTTACAATGAACGTAGTTACAGTGTTCATATGTTACAATGAACGTAGTTACAGTGTTCATATCTTACAATGAACGTAGTTACAGTGTTCATATCTTACAATGAACGTAGTTACAGTGTTTATATCTTACAGATCAACGTAGTTACAGTGTTCATATCTTACAATGAACGTAGTTACAGTGTTCATATCTTACAATGAACGTATTCATATCTTACAATGAACGTAGTTACAGTATATTCATATCTTACAGTCAACGTAGTTACAGTGTTCATATCTTACATTGAACGTAGTTACAGTGTTCATATCTTACAATGAACGTAGTTACAGTGTTCATATCTACAATGAACGTAGTTACAGTGTTCATATCTTACAATGTGAACGTAGTGACAGTGTTCATATCTTACAACGAACGTAGTTACAGTGTTCATATCTTACAGTCAACGTAGTTACAGTGTTCATATCTTACAGTGAACGTAGTTACAGTGTTCATATCTTACAGTAAATGTAGTTACAGCGTTCATATCTTACAGTGAACGTAGTTACAGTGTTCATATCTTACAGTGAACGTAGTTACAGTGTTCATATCTTACAATGAACGTAGTTACATCGTAAGTAACGTTACAGTGAACGTAGTTACAGTGTTCATATCTTGGCAATGAACGTAGTTACAGTGTTCATATCTTTTACAGTAAATGTAGTTACAGCGTTCATATCTTACAGTGAACGTAGTTACAGTGAAATGTAACGTTTACAGTGTTCATATCTTTACAAGTGAATAGTTACAGGTTCATAAAAACGAACGTAGTTACAATGTTCATATCTTACTGTAAATGTAGTTACAATGTTCATATCTTACAGTGAACGTAGTTACAGTGTTCATATCTTACTGTGAACGTAGTTACAGCGTTCATATCTTACAGTAAACGTAGTTACAGTGTTCATATCTTACAGTAAATGTAGTTACAGTGTTCATATCTTACAGTAAATGTAGTTACAGTGTTCATATCTTACAGTGAACGTAGTTACAGTGTTCATATCTTACAGTGAACGTAGTTACAGTGTTCATATCTTACAGTGAACGTTGTTACAGTTACAGTGTTCATATCTTACAGTGAACGTAGTTACAGTAAACAGTAAATGTAGTTACCAGTGTTCATATCTTACAGTAAATGTAGTTACAGTGTTCATATCTTACAACGTAATGTAGTTACAGTGTTCATATCTTACAGTAAACGTAGTTACAGTCTTCATATCTTACAGTAAATGTAGTTACAGCGTTCATATCTTACAGTAAATGTAGTTACAGTGTTCATATCTTACAGTAAATGTAGTTACAATGTTCATATCTTACAGTGAACGTAGTTACAGCGTTCATATCTTACAGTGAACGTATTTACAATGTTCATATCTTACAGTGAATGTAGTTACAATGTTCATATCTTACAGTGAACGTAGTTACAGCGTTCATATCTTACAGTAAATGTAGTTACAATGTTCATATCTTACAGTGAACGTAGTTACAATGTTCATATCTTACAGTGAATGTAGTTACAGCGTTCATATCTTACAGTGAACGTATTTACAATGTTAGTATCTTACAGTGAATGTAGTTACAATGTTCATATCTTACAGTGAACGTAGTTACAGCGTTCATATCTTACAGTAAATGTAGTTACAGTGTTCATATCTTACAGTAAATGTAGTTACAATGTTCATACCTTACAGTCAACGTAGTTACATCGTAAGTATCTTAAAGTTATCTTAAGGTTACAGTG
Source organism: Doris montereyensis (assembly GCA_037039925.1). Taxonomy (NCBI): domain Eukaryota; kingdom Metazoa; phylum Mollusca; class Gastropoda; order Nudibranchia; family Dorididae; genus Doris; species Doris montereyensis. The sequence goes on along the minus strand of JAXRKP010002891.1, from coordinate 5,505 downwards.
TTCATGCCTTACAATGAGTGTGGTTACAGTGTTGATATCTTACAATGAGCGTAGTTACAGCTTCATACCTTACAATGAACGTGGTTACAGTGTTCATACCTTACAATGAACGTGGTTACAGTGTTCATACCTTACAATGAACGTGGTTACAGTGTTCATATCTTACAATGAACGTGGTTACAGTGTTCATACCTTACAATGAGCGTTGTTACAGTGTTCATATCTTACAATGAACGTGGTTACAGTGTTCATACCTTACAATGAACGTGGTTACAGTGTTCATACCTTACAATGAACGTGGTTACAGTGTTCATACCTTACCATGAGCGTGTTTACAGTGTTCATATCTTACAATGAGCGTGGTTACAGTGTTCAAATCTTACAATGAGCGTGGTTACAGTGTTCATATCTTACAATGAGCGTGGTTACAGTGTTCATACCTTACAATGAGCGTGGTTATAGCTTTCATGCCTTACAATGAGCGTGGTTACAGTGTTGATGTCTTACAATGAGCGTGGTTACAGTGTTGATGTCTTACAATGAGCGTGGTTACAGTGTTGATGTCTTACAATGAGCGTGGTTACAGTGTTGATGTTTACCATTATATGTCTTATGAGTGTGGTTACAGTGTTGATGTCTTACAATGAGCGTGGTTACAGTGTTGATGCCTTACAATGAGTGTGGTTACAGTGTTGATGTCTTACAATGAGCGTGGTTACAGTGTTGATGCCTTACAATGAGTGTGGTTACAGTGTTCATGTCTTACAATGAGTGTGGTTACAGTGTTCATGTCTTACAATGAGTGTGGTTACAGTGTTCATGTCTTAGAGCGTGGTTACAGTGTTCATGTCTTACAATGAGCGTGGTTACAATGTTGATGTCTTACAATGAGTGTGGTTACAGTGTTGATGTCTTACAATGAGCGTGGTTACAGTGTTGATGTCTTACAATGAGCGTGGTTACAGTGTTGATGTTTACAATGAGTGTGGTTACAGTGTTGATGTTTACAATGAGTGTGGTTACAGTGTTGATGTTTACAATGAGTGTGGTTACAGTGTTGATGTTTACAATGAGTGTGGTTACAGTGTTGATGTTTACAATGAGTGTGGTTACAGTGTTGATGTCTTACAATGAGCGTGGTTACAGTGTTCATGCCTTACAATGAGTGTGGTTAAAGTGTTGATGTCTTACAATGAGCGTGGTTACAATGTTGATATCTTACAATGAGCGTGGTTACAGTGTTGATGTTTACAATGAGTGTGGTTACAGTGTTCATGTCTTACAATGAGTGTGGTTACAGTGTTCATGCCTTATAATGAGTGTGGTTACAGTGTTCATGCCTTACAATGAGCGTGGTTACAGTGTTCATGTCTTACAATGAGTGTGGTTACAGTGTTCATGTCTTACAAAGAGTGTGGTTACAGTGTTCATGTCTTACAAATTAGCGTGGTTACAGTGTTCATGTCTTACAATGAGTGTGGTTACAGTGTTCATGTCTTATAATGAGTGTGGTTACAGTGTTCATGCCTTATAATGAGTGTGGTTACAGTGTTCATGCCTTATAATGAGTGTGGTTACAGTGTTCATGCCTTATAATGAGTGTGGTTACAGTGTTCATGTCTTACAATGAACGTGGTTACAGTGTTCATGCCTTATAATGAATGTGGTTACAGTGTTCATGTCTTACAATGAACGTGGTTACAGTGTTCATATCTTACAATGAGCGTGGTTACAGTGTTCATGTCTTACACTGAGCGTGGTTACAGTGTTCATGCCTTATAATGAGTGTGGTTACGGTGTTCATGTCTTACAATGAACGTGGTTACAGTGTTGATGCCTTATAATGAACGTGGTTGAAGCTTTCATACCTTATACTGAGCTTGGTTACAGCTTGCATACCCTACAATGAGCGTGGTTACAGCTTTCATACCCTACAATGAGCGTGGTTACAGCTTTTGCAATGTGCCAGCTTACAAATGAACGTGGTTACAGTGTTGATGCCTTACAATGAGTGTGGTTACAGTGTTGATGCCTTACAATGAGTGTGGTTACAGTGTTGATGCCTTACAATGAGTGTGGTTACAGTGTTGATGCCTTATAATGAGTGTGGTTACAGTGGTTGATGCCTTACAATGAGTGTGGTTACAGTGTTGATGCTTTACAATGAGCGTGGTTATAGCTTTCATGCCTTACAATTAGTGTGGTTACAGTGTTCATGTCTTACAATGTGCGTGGTTATAGCTTTCATGCCTTACAATGAGTGTGGTTACAGTGTTGATGCCTTACAATGAGTGTGGTTACAGTGTTGATGTCTTACCATGAGTGTGGTTACAGTGTTGATGTCTTACAATGAGCGTGGTTACAGTGTTCATGTCTTACAATGAGCGTGGTTATAGCGTTGATGCCTTACAATGAGCGTGGTTACAGCGTTCATGCCTTACAATGAGTGTGGTTACAGTGTTGATGCCTTACAATGAGTGTGGTTACAGTGTTGATGCCTTACAATGAGTGTGGTTACCGTGTTGATGCCTTACAATGAGTGTGGTTACAGTGTTGATGTCTTACAATGAGCGTGGTTACAGTGTTGATGTCTTACAATGAGTGTGGTTACAGTGTTGATAACCTACAATGAGTGTGGTTACAGTGTTGATGTCTTACAATGAACGTGATCACAGCTTTCATAACCTACAATGAGTGTGGTTACAATGTTGATGCCTTACAATGAGCGTGGTTACAGTGTTGATGTCTTACAATGAGCGTGGTTATAGCGTCATGCCTTACAATGAACGTGATAACAGCTTTCATAACCTACAATGAGCGTGATTACAACGTGCATGGTTACAGCGTTCATGCCTTGCAACGACTTATGCCTTTCATCTTGCATGGCTTCTGAACTTATTGTTTGTCTTCATTTTCAGGTGAAAGTATCTCCCATGATCTAATGCCACGTCAGGTCACAGACGTTTTCACGGGGCAGATGCCAACCCCACTCTTTGTAGTTTTAAAATGAACAGGCGATACAAGTTGACTTTATGATCCGAATGTTAGAAATAAAGATAAAGATGGATTTATAGTTCATATCCCCGCACAAATGCAGACTCACCGACGATTTGTGTATCCCCCAGCAAGCCATAATATTCAAAATCGTTCTCAACTCTCTGGGGTGCATACAGTGGTACAGCAGTCTATTCAGCGCTTCGTTCTAACACACGGATAAGATCTTTCTCTACCTATAACTTGGTACTCATTTACGCCTGAGTCGAGTAAAGAAAGCAGATTAAAGTACCTTTCCTAATAGAGTAGAAAATCGTTAAAAAAAAAAACGCCCGGACCAGCCAAGGAGTTTGGGCCAGTGTCGTCATTGTTACAAACTCACAACACTAAGGTTTCACTACAACCTGTGCACGTTGGTCTTGGGGTTTTATCAAACAAATTTGAGAAGGGGGGGGTTGCGGGAAAGGGGGAGGGGGTTCTGATGTGTGGAAGAGCGGTCAGGATAGGTTTGTTTTAAGTCGTTCCCAAAGAGTCCATACCAGGACTAGCTGAATTAGGATGGAAACCCACAACTGCCAAACCCTACCAACATCCCCGTGGATGTGGTGGGTAGCATCAATTCAAAATCTGTCTCTGTATCTGTCTGTCTGTCTATCTGTCTATCTGTGGGTGTGTCTGTGTGTCTTCCTTTGTCTGTCTGTCTGTATATGTCTGTCTATCTGTCTGTCTGTCTCTCTGTTTCTGTCTGTCTGTCTGTCTGTCTGTCTCTCTGTCTCTCTATCCCCTCTCTCCCTCTCTCTTTCTCTCTCTCTCTCTCTCTCTCTCTCTCTCTCTCTCTCTCTCTCTCTCTCTCTCTCTCTCTCTCTCTCTCTCTCTCTCTCTCTCTCTCTCTCTCTCTCTCTCTCTCTCTCTCTCTCTCTCTCTCTCTCTCTCTGTCTCTCTCTCTTTCTTTCTCTTTCTGTCTCTCTGTCTCTCTGTCTGTCTGTCTGTCTGTCTGTCTGTCTGTCTGTCTCTCTCTCTCTCTCCCTCCCTCTCCCTCTCTCTCTCTCTCTCTCTCTCTCTCTCTCTCTCTCTCTCTCTCTCTCTGTCTCTGTCTCTGTCTCTCTCTCTCTGTCTCTCTCTCTCTCCCCCTCTCTCTCTCTCTGTCTCTCTCTGTCTGTCTGTCTGTCTGTCTCTCTGTCTGTCTGTCTGTCTGTCTGTCTGTCTCTTTCTCTCTCTCTCTGTCTCTCTCTCTCTCTGTCTGTCTGTCTCTCTGTCTGTCTGTCTGTCTGTCTGTCTGTCTGTCTCTCTCTCTGTCTCTCTGTCTGTCTCTCTCTGTCTGTCTGTCTGTCTGTCTCTCTCTCTCTCTCTCTCTCTCTCTGTCTGTCTGTCTGTCTGTCTGTCTGTCTCTCTCTCTGTCTCTCTCTCTCTCTCTCTCTCTCTCTCTGTCTCTCTCTCTCTGTCTGTCTGTCTGTCTGTCTCTCTGTCTGTCTGTCTGTCTGTCTGTCTGTCTGTCTGTCTGTCTGTCTCTCTCTCTCTCTCTCTCTCTCTCTCTCTCTCTCTCTCTCTCTCTCTCTCTCTCTCTCTCTCTCTCTCTCTCTCTCTCTCTCTCTCTCTCTCTCTCTCTCTCTCTCTCTCTCTCGTCTTAAATCTTAAATAGCGGTGGGCTCATCTCAAACTTTGACCGCTCTAATCTCAGGAACCACTGCACCCACAACCCCATATTTCACATGTAGATTTCAAATAGCCTGCTTTCGGTTCTTAGGGAATAAACTCTTGAGTCGAATCAGTATTTTAATTGATTGGAAAAAAAGATTGTTTTGCCTGCGATCCACGAAACTTTTTTTTTTATTGTTATTGTTACTCATTCCTTCATTTCCGGTCATTAGATATGCAATGAAAAGCCCGCCTAACTTAAGTATCGAATACTGTATCGGTACTTGATATCACCTGCACTCCGGTAACCTATTGTGTAGTTCATCGTTGAAAAAAAAAGAATGTGGTAAATAGAGTAATCATCATAATCATCATTGTCTACGGGCATGCTTGTGATTTCATTTACCCATCCACAACTAAGGTGATCTCGAGGTTTTTGGTAGGATTTTTTATTTGATTTAATTTACCCACATCCAGGATTTTTTATTTGATTTCATTTACCCACATCCAGGATTTTTTATTTTTTATTTTGCCCGGAATACCATGTAAACAGCCAAGGGATCTTTAACGTGCACAGAGTATTAGTGATCTGCACACGGACCTCCTTTATTACACGTCTCCGGTAGGACTAGGTGTCGATTGACTTACCTGGACTACGGGGGTAGATTTTGCTCGAAAGAAATCAAGAAAATTGTTTAACTTCGTTTAGGTTGAGAGGCCGACACCTTGCCTCTGACCTACCAAGTCCCCCGACATTAACGGAACGACCTGCCAGTGAATATGACTGCTAGTCATGATTGGATTCGTGTGAAAGACATTGTTAATGAAACTCCTTTTATTCGGAGCGTAATTTGCTCGGTTGGCAGCACGCTTTCT
>JAXRKP010002890.1:10000-32206 GCA_037039925.1 Doris montereyensis | reverse complement strand
AGGCTCCAGCCAAGGCCGTCTCTAATAGAAGGCCTGGAAGGCAGAAAAACATGGCGTCGCTATCAGGCCGACGTGCGGGCCCCGCAGCAGGACCAACGCAGCCAACTAGATCTAGATCTAGCTCTGCTAACTCTGTTGTTAGTAGTCTTAGACTGTCATCAGTTAGATCTCTATAAATCTACAAGACATTGTACTTGTACTACGCACATCACTATCATCACACACACACTAATTACTTCGTAAGATTAAAAAGAATCCAACACAGTGTTAATGTATAGTTAATTGTTTTATTTTTTATTTTCATGGTATAAAATCAGTCATCAAAATATTTCCATTTTCAATCATGTTTCATAAGGTCTCTCTCTCTCTCTGTCGGTCTATCTCTCTCTTTCTCTCTCTTTTTCATTTCTCTTTCTCTCTCTCTTTCTCTCTCTTTCTCTCTCTCTCTCTCTCTCTCTCTCTCTCTCTCTCTCTCTCTCACACACACAGTATACAATGTAGATAGAGATACAAAATCTTATTGTTAATATTAAAATCACTGTATATATTTATAATGCAAAACGAGTACTGTACTGCGTTAAATGAAGATGGTATAAAATCAGTCATCAAAATATTTCCATTTTCAATCATGTTTCATAAGGTCTCTCTCTCTCTCTCTCTCTGTCGGTCTGTCGCTCTCTCTTTCTCTCTCCTTTTCTCTCTCTCTCTCTCTCTCTCTCTCTCACACACACACAGTATACAATGTAGATAGAGATACAAAATCTTATTGTTAATATTAAAATCACTGTATATATTTATAATGCAAAACGAGTACTGTACTGCGTTAAATGAAGATGGTATAAAATCAGTCATCAAAATATTTCCATTTTCAATCATGTTTCATAAGGTCTCTCTCTCTGTGTCGGTCTGTCTCTCTCTCTCTCCCTCCCTCTCTCTCTTTCTCTCTCTCTCTCTCTCTCTCTCTCTCTCTCTCTCTCTCTCTCTCACATACACACATTATACAATGTAGATAGAGATACAAAATCTTATTGTTAATATTAAAATCACTGTATATATTTATAATGCAAACGACGAGTACTGTACTGCGTTAAATGAAGATAAAGACAAAGCTCATAGTAACACTAGTAACAGTAGTGAAACAAATTATTTAGTGATTTAAGACTCAATCAAAGTGGCCAAACAACAATATGAATTAGACCAAAAGCAAAAAATAACAACATTGAGGATTACAAAGTAAATCCTTTACTGAACTTATACACTAGTACTAGTACAGTGCACAACACGACAGAAATTTGTGCACTTAGATAATAAATGAACTCTTGCTCTCAAATTCAATTGATAAAAACAGTTTTACAGAAATATCTGTTTAAGATGATTCTAAAAATCTTCATAAAATGCCACAGACATGAACTTGAGTGAGAAGAATAGGACTGTAATATAAAATTAGGAGATGAAACAGACAGGTCTGTCTTAAATCATATTCATATGATAATTTTGTTAGGATGTATGGACTATGTATCCTGTATGGGTGTTATAATTGTTACCCTGTGTGTATTCTTTATTGTTTATATAAATTCTAATCACTCCCAGTGTAGCTCTTCTACCCATAAAATGTATGAATTGGATTATTGTTATTGTAACTGTAACCTGCTCTTCTTCCGGTTTCTCCTACAAAATTGTAGATGTTTGTCCTTCGCTCAATAAAAATGATTTAGATCTCAACCCGTGTCCATCAATTTCTAGGATGGCGGCCCAGCCATCCTTTACAGGTTATGGGCCCAGGAACATCACCTTCAATGGTGATGAGAGATGCTACGAGCTATGGGAAGCGGTTCCTTGCTTTTATGAGGATACGTGGTTTGTATGACGTCCTTAAAGACGTCGACAATGATGCTGCTCAGACTGCTGAGATCGATCGTAGTAAAAAGCGAAGAAGCGTATGCCGAGCTAATTCAGCTGCTCGATGACCGTTCCCTCTCTTTAATATTAAAGGGGACGCGAACGGTGACGGAAGACAGGCCTTACGAATCCTACGGTCACACTACCGACCGAAAGGCACAGCAAGGATACTTACGCTGTACAATGAATTGACATCGCTTGTTAACCATCCAGATGAGTCAATCACCGACTACATCATCAGAGCAGACGGCATCATCGGCTCTCAAGCAAGCTGGAGAAAATATAAGTGACTCACTTCTAATTGCTATGGTGTTGAAAGGACTGCCTAAGAATATCAACCATTTATTACACTGACAACTCAATGAGAGAAATCAGTCGTTCAGGGAATTCAAAGAAAGTCTTCGAAATCAAGAGGAGAACGTTCAACTTCAAAGTGACATTTCTGTCCTTAGCATAAATTCTTCGACTTACAAACGCCCGTACCCGGTACCAGAAGTACGATGATTCACGCTGTCCACCACATGCTGCCTCATCAAAATGGTGTACGCATTGCAAATCAAATTCACACAACTTCAAACAATGCAGGAATCTACAACAAAGATGGTGTGAAAATTGTAAATAAAAAACTCACGATACAGCATTTTGTCGGGAAAATAGACACAAAACTTCCGCCAAAGCCTTAGCACATGAAAGCGAAAGTGATCAAAGTAAAAGTGCATACTACCACTTTTCCGTCAATCATTACTATGACAACGACAAAAAATCACCCCTACGAAAAACGAGCGTCTACGAATCACCCCAACAATATAATACTTGTCGACAGTGGGCCCCCGTGTCACATAATCCACGAATAATGTCTGCTACATCAAAATGTTTTTCACACACAACAGTGTTTTTTGTCACAATCAAATTGTCACGAGGAATATTTTTTCCCCACTGCTCTACAAGTTCATCCTTTGGAAATGAAAAATGAGTTCACATATCCGACTTTGTCTTGTTGTTCCCCTGACCTTTTGTAGTTTGAAGAGCAGCCAGGGACACAGCATTTGTTGACCATTGTCAGCTGAAAAAGAAAACAAAAATAGAAATGAATTAGTAACCTTAGTTTCACTAAAGATTCTTTCTTCACAATGTCCCCTCCCCTCATTTTATATGCCACATCAACAACATAGACCTCAAATGATGATGATAATAATGATATGGCAATAAAAAATTGCTTGCTTCTAATTTTATATTATTATATTATCATACACTTATTAGATTAGCACCATTCAGACTTTGCACTATGCATCAACTCACTGTTTGACATCATTAACCTATTCTTGATCTTAGTAGCCTAATACTAATAGTATGGCATCTGTGTTAGGGTCTTGAATCATACACATCAAGTAATGACAATTGCTTTAAAATATAGAGTATCATAATAATGAAGAATAAACTTAGGCCTACATCTACTTACTTAGGCCTAGATCTACTTACCTTTTTATTTTGGTAGATGGCAAACAACTTGTAATAAACAGCTCTGAGACGAAATGAACATGGGCGCAGCCATATTGAAAATAGTGAGCGGAGTGATATATACTAGACTGCGTAAATGGGCCTTTGGCCTTGATTTCTATTATTTCATTGTCGGCGTAGGCGGAAATAATTCCACAATGAATTAAAAATATTCGGATTATTGGATTAAATATTGGGTTTAAATCAGTCTTAATTTTTATTTGTATTTACTCTTCTTATGCAGAACAGTTAAAATATATTAAGAAGTATTAATTAAAATATAATCATTCGGCCTGATAACATCAGCTGACTACCCTTGTTTCAGGAGCCTTCCAGGCCTTCTATTAGAGACGGCCTTGGCACAAGTCAATGTTTCTAACATTATCAAGAAGTTTTTCTATTATTTATCTAATAATATGTAATCTTGTACACTTCTTCCTGGTCTAAAACTCCACTCTGGTGTTCTTCAATCTGATCCTCTACTCTTTTCAGAATCCTGGCATATACTTTTCCTGGTACGCTAAGTAGTGATAGCCCTCTATAATTTGAGCATTCCATAACGTAATCAAATTGATACTTTTCTCAAAAATCAACAAACCTAATATATACCTGCAATGACTAAACGTGAAGTAAGTCACATATCCTGTGTTGAGAGTAGGTTTACTGTTTTGTACATGGTGATTTTCCCCAATATAATGTTTTTCTTATTATTTAACGAACCAAGCCGACAGCGCACTCACCTAGTTTTGTGTTCAATTTCTCAAATTCTTCGGGTAAATTTTTCTCCAACCATGCTTTGCACTTCTCGTAATTTGGGTAATTTTCACAGTACTAAAACGAGCCGTGGAAAATACTGATCAATACGAGTATCAAAAAGGAGAATCAATGGGAAAGTTATCAAAATTATATGTGCACTATTGAAGAGAGAGAGAGAGAGAGAGAGAGAGAGAGAGAGAGAGAGAGAGAGAGAGAGAGAGAGAGAGAGAGAGAGAGAGAGAGAGATATATATATATATAGAGAGAGAGAGAAATATATATATATATATATATATATATATATATATATATATAGAGAGAGAGAGAGAGAGAGAGAGAGAGAGAGAGAGAGAGAGAGAGAGAGAGAGAGAGAGAAGGAGGGAGGGAGGAAGGAGAGAGAGAGAGAGAGAGAGAGAGAGAGAGAGAGAGAGAGAGAGAGAGAGAGAGAGAGAGAGAGAGAGAGAGAGAGAGAGAGAGAGAGAGAGAGAGAGAGAGAGAGAGAGAGAGAGAGAGAGAGAGAGAGAGAGAGAGAGAGAGAGAGAGAGAGAGAGGGCAGATAGACAGACAGGCATACAGTACAAATAGACAGCCACAGAGGGTAAGAATAAATAGAAAATATTGCGATGGCAAACAAGATAACAATGCAGCTTTTTAATTCTGAATGTGTCTTTCTTTGTTGCTAGTCCACTAAGAATTACCATATTTTTTGCATCATGTGCGATTCCTTATAATATACGGCTGGGCATTCATTTAAACCTGAGTCAAGAGAGGAAAGGAGAGTGGAGTACCCTTCTTATAATGTTATAAAGAGCCCACCATCGTGAAAACAAGCCTCGGCTAGCCAAGGTTTGCACACCAGTGTCACGAACTACAATACAATAAACACACAACGCTACCAATTGTGCCACAACGACTACCACGTGCCGAAGTTTCACGGTGAATGAAAAATAAATACTATGCAAAATATGGAAGGAATAAATCAAATTAATAAATGAATGAACGGCAGACAGAGTAACGAACCAGTTCTTGCCCAAAATTTGGGCACAAAATGGATTTTAAAAAAGCATAAAAACTTGACACAAGTAGTATCTTCACCTGTTGCCTTGCCCATCTCCATGAGTTTTAAAAAAATTCATTGGATTGTACACACATCAACTACTACGGTCATTTTAGGTAGAATTTTCAATTTTGCCCAGATTGCCCTGCAAATAGGCAATAGATCTTTAACTTTAGCGTTCACAGAGTGCTGTGATCTACACAAGGGACCTCTTTTTCAACGTCCATCTACGATAGGACTAGGTATCGATCCACCGATCCGGACCAAAGGGGTAGGTTTTACTCAAAAGAACTCGAGAAAACGTTTCAACTTGTCGAGCATGAACTCAGGATCTTCCAGTTGACAGGCTGACACCTTGCTTTTGGACCACCGAGTCACCTTTGAGTATTACTAGCAGATTTTAGTGCTATAGTTCTAATTTCATGGGTCTGTTCCAAATAGACCCCATGATTTTAGTGCTATAGTTCTAATTTGATGGGTCTGTTCCAAATAGACCCCATGGCATTTTAGACTATAGTTCTAATTTTATGGGTCTGTTCCAAATAGACCCCATGGCATTTTTAGTGCTATAGTGCCAATTTGATGGGTCTGTTCCAAATAGTGGCATTTTAGTGCTATAGTTCCAATTTGATGGGTCTGTTCCAAATAAATGAATTCTACTTTCAGCATTTTAGTGCTATAGTTCCAATTTGATGGGTCTGTTCCAAATAGACCCCATGACATTTTAGTGCTATAGTTCCAATTTGATGGGTCTGTTCCAAATAAATGAATGAATTTTAGTGCTATAGTTCCAATTAAAAAGTAGTGCTATAGTTCCAATTTTATGGGTCTGTTCCAAATAAATGAATGGCATTTTTAGTGCTATAGTTCCAATTTGATGGGTCTGTTCCAAATAAATGAATGGCATTTTAGTGCTATAGTTCCAATTTTATGGGTCTGTTCAACTGTAATATGAATGATAATTTTAGTGCTTTTAGTTCCAATTTGATGGGTCTGTTCTAAGTAAATGAATGGCATTTTAGTGCTATAGTTCCAATTTTATGGGTCTGTTCCGAATAAATGAATGTCAAATTAAAAGTATTGTAATTGTAACCTGCAAGAAAAAAGAGTTTTAGAACCCAACACGGTGTACCTGCAACTGCAATACAACAAGATAATTTTGTATAGCGCTTTAGTTTTAGTCGAATCCACAAAGCGCTTTGTACAACAATTATGTACTTCCCTGAGCAGCCATACTCCTTGATGGATTAGACAAGTTCCCATTGTAATTGTAGCCTTATCTTGATATATGTGTTTTATTGCTGGATAGTAGTTAGCACATTGCATGAGGAAATGTGTGCATCATTCCTAAAGCTTAAAACCACTAGATAACACTGCAACTGCAATGTACATTTAAACATCAATGAAAACAAATATTTAGTTTTTGGTGACTACAGATTTTTATTAGATAACATTAACATTGAAAATGAAAAAACCAAATGAAAAAAAATATGCTTGGGCAGTATGGATTTTTGTTAAGTGTTGATTCATATTCTTGAGCAAATCTAGGTGGATTCACAAATGAAGCAGACTTTTTTGATAACGCAATGCTCGTTGCAAACATAGCCATCACATTTTGAGCAGACTCGCTTCACTTTCCTGTCTTTCTTTCTTGGGCACCGACTACATCTTCCTTTCTCCCCTTCTCTCTTTCGACCTTCTCCCCTCGTGGTTGCCTCATTTCCAAGATTCTACTCCAGTTTCAAAATTTCATATGCCAACTTCACCCTTCTATTTGTTTTCGCCAGCTCCATTCTTCTTTGTAGATGCTCTAACACCAACTCTTTAGCCAGAAGCTCGTTGAAGGATCCTCGGTCTTTGTAAGACTTTTTTGTCTGCCGGGAAGACTTCCTTGTACATGATATGCGCTGCCACGGCTGTTGTGTCCAACAGGTTGTAAAATATAACCATCGGCCACCTTCTGGTTTTTCTCTTGCAGGAAAAACTGTGACACATGTAGTCGAATGTGTCAACACGGCCCTTTGTTTTATTGTAGTATTTTACAATCTCTGGCTTCTTTTTCCCTCCTGGTCAACATCAATTGCATGGTGCATTGTACTTAGCAACACAACATGTTTTTTCGCATTAGACTTGTGTGCAACCACGCTCTTGTCTTCTGTAAAAAGGAAACTACTTTCAAATTTATGTATTCCCTTTCCTGTCTGGAATTCTTTGGGGAGAAAGGCTTTTTTTTCTGACAGTGCCCACAATTGACAATCTTTTCCTAGACAGATGGTCTGCGAGCTCTACATTAATGAAGAACTTATCGCAACTGATATTTCTCCCAGTCTCACCTCCTTTCGTCATCCTGCATTCTTCTGAAGAAGATACTTTGATTGCGCTAACATTGCTAATAAATACAAAGAAGAAGAGAAAGAAAGCGCACCATGTGGTGTCGTGAACATTTTCTCCTAAGGAGCACAAGAGGAGAGTTTCAACGAACTATCTTCTCATCGGTGACGCGTAAAGATGACAAAATGTTCATCAGGTATCTAAGAATACCCTACAAAACTTATTAGAAACTCAAGACACTAGTGCTTCCGCATCTAGAACCCTTGGGTTGTAATTGGCGCGATCCAATATCTGCAGAAGAAAAATTAGTCCTGGCTCTCACAAGCTCAATAAGTTTCTTCTTGTAGTCATCCATCTCGAGTTCACCTGCACTGTAATCTTACCACACACCTCACAAAAAGTGAACAAGTAGACTTTTCAACACACACGGTTTTCGTTACCGCTGTGTCGTGTCATCCTATGTAAGACGGCACTCTAAATCTTTGTGCCCACTTTTGTTTTCACGCATGAGATGCGTTGTATGCCGTGTGCCTTGTGCCTTCCTATTGAATGTCGGCCTTAGGCCATGCATGCAATCTAACTCTTTACAATATTGTGATGAGTACAAAAGTAGCATTGACCTCTAAAAATATCGAACTAGTTTGTACAATTTGAATAACGCAAATTAGACATTTTGTTTCATTGCAATTTACCCCATCCACCATATGCGGTGATCTCAGGGTGAATAAAGCGGAAAGAGAAAGATGAAAAAACGGTATATGTCAAAGAGTGAAAGGAAAGAAGTAAGACATATCATGAGCATCCTCTGCCACCCGTCCACAACATATGTCAGTGCTGTACAAACAACATATGTCAGTACTGTACAAACAACATATGTCAGTACTGTACAAACAACATATGTCAGTGCTGTACAAACAACATATGTCAGTGCTGTACAAACAACATATGTCAGTACTGTACAAACAACATATGTCAGTACTGTACAAACAACATATGTCAGTACTGTACAAACAACATATGTCAGTACTGTACAAACAACATATGACAGTGCTGTACAAACAACATATGTCAGTACTGTACAAACAACATATGTCAGTACTGTACAAACAACATATGTCAGTACTGTACAAACAACATATGTCAGTACTGTGCAAACAACACACTCACAAAACTCACCAAAAATACAGAAAGATGACAAAGGCTGAACCTGTTTTAGAGTTTTTCATTTAATGCATCAATCATCATTGCAACATGTTTTTAAATGGAATAAATTTAAATGTACAAGTATTTAGCCACATGCAATAGGATCATTAAAATACAATCACAACCATAACGTGAAATAGTCAACAAAAAGCACCATGGTAAACACATTTCATTCGGAAAATTTAGCATTTTTTTATTTCAATGATTTAAATACACATAATAAGCAAAGGCTTGTTAACATTGGATGACACATATATAAACTAGAATTTGAAGTAAATACTACAGGTAACAAACGTTGACAAGCCTATATGACAATTCATCATTCATAGCAAAAGAACAAAACTGCATGTGAAAAGCAATTTTATGTCAATGATAAAAGTAACAGATGAACATGTATATATTTCAAATTTAATTCAAAGACACATCAAATACACGCTACACCTACTTATTCTCAAAATTAACAAACACTACTAATATATATATATATATATATATATATATATATATATATATATATATATATATATATATATATATATATATATATATGACTTTCCTTTGTAAAAAGCACTTACAAAGCAAATGAAATGCTAAGTCAAATGAATAAAAACTAGTAATACTTGTAGCATATATGGTATGCAAATGAGCAGAAAAATAATTAATTCAAATCTACACTTTGACTAACTTCAATTCGATTATTTCTCACAGAGAAGCCAATACTATAAAAATATGCAAACAAAAAGATCCTAATAATATATACACTTGGTCACATAATAAATATATGTATGTATTATATCCATATGAAATTCAAGACACAGTGTTATAAACACGTGCACTGATACCTTCACATTTATGTGTATTGCCGTAAAAATGTTTAAAAATCAAAATATACGTTTAATCGACTTCTTCAACTGAAGGCCCTCCATTAGCCTGTCCGCACGTTGAGCCATTGGCACTTTGAGAATGAATCTTTGTCATAATTGGAGATGCAATATTCTGAAGATCCTTCAGCTGACTTTCAAATTCCTCTTTCTCGGCCAATGAATTTCCATCCAGCCATCGCAGACTTTCATCACAAGCATTCTTCACTTTGTCCTTTTCTTCTGATGATAATTTATCTCCTGCTGAGTCCGCTGCCTGTTTTACATTGAAAATGTAATTTTCTAAACTGTTTCTGGCCGCAACACGCTGCCTCTGTTTTTCATCTTCCTCCTTGTATTTCTCCGCCTCTGAAACCATTCTCTCAATGTCATCCTGGCTCAGACGACCTCTGTCATTTTTGATGGTGATGTTGTTGGTCTTGCCGGTACTGCTATCTTTGGCAGTCACATTCAAGATACCATTGGCATCAATATCAAAGGTTACCTCAATCTTTGGTACTCCACGGGGAGCTGGAGGAATTCCTGAAAGTTGGAAACGTCCTAAGAGGTTATTGTCTTTGGTCATGACCCGCTCTCCTTCATAGATCTGAATGTCGACTGCTGGCTGATTGTCCGCATAGGTGGTGAATGTTTCCTTAGCCTTGGTGGGAATGGTTGTGCCACGTTTGACAAGTGATGTCATGACTCCACCAGCAGTTTCTATGCCAAGGGACAGAGGAGCAACGTCCACCAGGAGAACGTCCTTAATGGTGTCGCTGGTGTCTCCAGTGAGAATAGCTGCTTGAACAGCAGCACCATAAGCCACAGCTTCATCTGGGTTTATGGATTTGTTCAAGTCTTTGCCATTGAAGAAATCAGTCAGAAGTTTCTGGATCTTGGGAACTCTTGTAGATCCACCAACAAGCACAACCTCATGAATTTTCGTTTTGTCCAACTTGGCATCTCTTAAAGCAGTTTCAACTGGTTGAAGAGTTGACTGAAAGAGATCTGAGCATAATTCTTCAAATCTGGCTCTGGTGATTTTGCTGTAGAAGTCAATGCCTTCAAACAAAGCATCAATCTCTATGGAGGCTTCCGTGCTGTTTGATAAGGTTCTCTTGGCTCTTTCACAGGCCGTGCGGAGACGTCTTAAAGATCTTGAATTTTGGCCCAGGTCCTTGCCATGTTTTCTTTTGAATTCCTGAACAAAGTGCTTCACCATACGATTATCAAAATCTTCTCCGCCCAGATGAGTATCTCCAGCCGTTGCTTTCACCTCAAAGATGGAACCCTCATCAATTGTCAGAACACTCACGTCAAAAGTTCCACCACCAAGGTCAAAGATCAAAACGTTCTTCTCTCCCTTGAGACCCTTGTCTAGACCATAGGCCAAAGCTGCTGCTGTTGGTTCATTGATGATGCGAAGAACGTTCAGACCAGCGATAGCGCCAGCATCCTTGGTCGATTGTCTCTGAGAGTCATTGAAATAGGCTGGTACTGTAACCACAGCATCTCTCACTGGCTGGCCAAGAAAGGCTTCCGCCGTTTCCTTCATTTTGGTGAGAACCATGGAGCTGACTTCTTCTGGGGCAAACGTCTTCGTTTCTCCTTTGTACTCGGCTTGGACTTTGGGTCGTCCGTCCACCTCCACCACCTTGAAGGGCCAGTGTTTCATGTCAGCCTGGACAGTTTGGTCATCGAACTTTCTACCAATAAGCCGCTTGGCATCAAAGATGGTGCTGGCGGGGTTGAGGGCTGCTTGGTTCTTGGCTGCGTCTCCTACCAGACGCTCAGTGTCGGAGAATGCCACGTAACTGGGTGTTGTTCTGTTGCCTTGGTCATTTGCAATGATCTCCACTTTGCCATGTTGAAACACGCCCACGCAGGAGTAGGTGGTGCCCAGGTCAATGCCAATTGCAGGACGTTTATTTGTGGGGCCCATCTGGAAGAACAGAAATATAATATGGAAATACAGTTAAACGTCTGCTTCAAATTAAAGTCCTCATTTTAGTCACAGCACTCATAAATATTTAAAACATTGGAACATGATTACAACAGAAATATGAACTCATTCTTGTCTTTTTAGTGGAAATATTCAAAAGTGTTTAACACATTATGAATATATTAAGGACATGGTTAAAAGAGTAATTATAATTTGAAACAACAGTATCACAGTGATTTAAAATCATAAGACACAGCTATGGTGACGAAGGATGAGCCATAACGATTTTAATGATTTCATTTGAAGGCATGCAAATGTACCTATATCTTGATATTATGTAGAGTCTATTCTTTGATATTGGAGTAAACAAAACATGCTACGTCCTGTTATATTCAAGGGTTTGTACGCCTATATGGCAGTACATGTACTAACATATTTGGTATTCATTTGAAACAAGAAAACTACGCTGTCACTGTCATGTCGGTATTGGGAATTACAAAAAGCGAACCTAAAGAAGGAGGGAACAGGTGACAATTTGTTTCCTCACTTATACTTTTACTCTGAGAGAGAGAGAGAGAGAGAGAGAGAGAGAGAGAGAGAGAGAAATAAAAAAACTAAACAGTGAAATTATACTTAATAATGTATAGAAAGAACTGCTCGTGTAGATTTAGGATCTAATCTAGATCTAGAAATAGATTTAGAATAAATATGAATCTCTCCTTCAGGATATGTACCCGGTACAGAGTACTTGTACCTAATTCTACCAGATGAATGGGGACTAGATCTAGCAATACATGTACCAGCATCAGCATGCATAAATCTATCTAGATTTAAATCTTTCCAGACCAAAACAGATCGTCTATTAGAGAGAAAAGAAATACATCATGTAAGAAATTACATTGTTCATTGTATAACGACTTACTTTTCAATTTTGTGTCCTTCAAAATGACAATACAGTGAAGAATTTGGCTCGATCGTCGTGTAGATCAAGTTCAACCTTTCCTAGCTCCACAGGCTGGTGTATTCAACTATTAAAAGCTCAATGTCGATCTAGTCAGCTGGTTGAGTTGTTGGGTGCCTTATATTAATAATTTATAATAATGTATTGAGGATGTATTCTTTAATTCACACCAAACGGGCAAACACCTCTTGCGATTCCGATTTATCGCCAACAGGTAATGTAAACAAACTGTAAATGTAACTGAAACAACGGTTCCATTACTTGGTATTTATAATAGGCCCAAGATCCCATCGGTATTTTCGAGAAGATGCATGAACGTTCAACAGTAGATAGATCTAGATCTAGTTATTGCTCGAAGCTTCGCCACATTACACGCCGTTGTTTTGGGTATGATGGTTCTAAAAATAACACGGGGAATTCCAAACGAGAGCCAATCATTTCACTGATCTCACGGATATTTCCAGAAAGCAGTGGACAGGTCGAGTGAAATCGATCATGTTCTCGATGGGCCTCGGCTTTTTTCAAGTAAGTATAAAATACGCGTCTTCGAAAAATGGAATCAGTTGCAATCAAGCATTCTATTTCGACGTGATACCATCACAACATTTCTAACGCAAGTTATCCTTTGAATAAGATCTACATCTAGATTCTCGATAGATATCATTATATTTTCTGCATCAAGAAATTTGAATACACCGAGATCACCCAGATTCAAGTGCAAAGGTAAGATATTTTATCTTTATTTTTTTGGGCCTGTTGTTACTTTTGTTTTTACCTTTTAAAAAAAATACATGTAAATATTCTTTTCACTATGAATGATTAAAGTAGAGCTAGAATCTAATTACGATATAAACTCTATTTGCGTAAATGTATGTTTGTTGGTATCAAAGAAGGGCACCTTGTTGACGTTGATTACCATTTCCGATGAATTTAATTTGATTCACAATTAATATTTACATCAACTATCAACAATGAGTTCCGACACCTGATTTATAGATCTTCTAAATTTCTAATAACCCATACTACTACGACTAATAGTATTGTTATATTATTGATTTACTCTCTCTCTCTCTCTCTCTCTCTCTCTCTCTCTCTCTCTCTCTCTCTCTCTCTCTCTCTCTCTCTCTCTCTCTCTCTCTCTCTCTCTCTCTCTCTCTCTCTCTCTCTCTCTCTCTCTCTCTCTCTCTCTCTCTCTCTCCAGGGTAAAAGTATAAGTAAGGAAACAGATTGTCACGTGTTCCCTCCTTCTTTAGGCTCACTTTTTGTAATTCCCAATACCGACGTGACAGCGTAGTTTTCTTCTTTCAAATGAATGCCAAATATGTTAGTACATGTACTGCCATATAGGCATGCAAACCCTTGAATATAACAGAACGTAGCATATTTTGTATATTCCAATATCAAAGGGTACTGAATAGACTCAAATGAAATCATTAAAATCGTTATGGCTCCTCCTTCGTCACCATAGCTGTGTCTTATGATTTTAAATCACTGTGATACTGTTGTTTCAAATTATAATTACTCTTTTAACCATGTCCATAATATATTCGTAATGTGTTAAACACTTTTGAATATTTCCACTAAAAAGACAAGAATGAGTTCATATTTCTGTTGTAATCATGTTCAAATGTTTTAAATATTTATGAGTGCTGTGACTAAAATGAGGACTTTAATTTGAAGCAGACGTTTAACTGTATTTCCATATTAAATTTCTGTTCTTCCAGATGGGCCCCACAAATAAACGTCCTGCAATTGGCATTGACCTGGGCACCACCTACTCCTGCGTGGGCGTGTTTCAACATGGCAAAGTGGAGATCATTGCAAATGACCAAGGCAACAGAACAACACCCAGTTACGTGGCATTCTCCGACACTGAGCGTCTGGTAGGAGACGCAGCCAAGAACCAAGCAGCCCTCAACCCCGCCAGCACCATCTTTGATGCCAAGCGGCTTATTGGTAGAAAGTTCGATGACCAAACTGTCCAGGCTGACATGAAACACTGGCCCTTCAAGGTGGTGAAGGTGGACGGACGACCCAAAGTCCAAGCCGACTACAAAGGAGAAACGAAGACGTTTGCCCCAGAAGAAGTCAGCTCCATGGTTCTCACCAAATGAAGGAAACGGCGGAAGCCTTTCTTGGCCAGCCAGTGAGAGATGCTGTGGTTACAGTACCAGCCTATTTCAATGACTCTCAGAGACAATCGACCAAGGATGCTGGCGCTATCGCTGGTCTGAACGTTCTTCGCATCATCAATGAACCAACAGCAGCAGCTTTGGCCTATGGTCTAGACAAGGGTCTCAAGGGAGAGAAGAACGTTTTGATCTTTGACCTTGGTGGTGGAACTTTTGACGTGAGTGTTCTGACAATTGATGAGGGTTCCATCTTTGAGGTGAAAGCAACGGCTGGAGATACTCATCTGGGCGGAGAAGACTTTGATAATCGTATGGTGAAGCACTTTGTTCAGGAATTCAAAAGAAAACATGGCAAGGACCTGGGCCAAAATTCAAGATCTTTAAGACGTCTCCGCACGGCCTGTGAAAGAGCCAAGAGAACCTTATCAAATAGCACAGAAGCCTCCATAGAGATTGATGCTTTGTTTGAAGGCATTGACTTCTACAGCAAAATCACCAGAGCCAGATTTGAAGAATTATGCTCAGATCTCTTTTCAGTCAACTCTTCAACCAGTTGAAACTGCTTTAAGAGATGCCAAGTTGGACAAAACGAAAATTCATGAGGTTGTGCTTGTTGGTGGATCTACAAGAGTTCCCAAGATCCAGAAACTTCTGACTGATTTCTTCAATGGCAAAGACTTGAACAAATCCATAAACCCAGATGAAGCTGTGGCTTATGGTGCTGCTGTCCAAGCAGCTATTCTCACTGGAGACACCAGCGACACCATTAAGGACGTTCTCCTGGTGGACGTTGCTCCTCTGTCCCTTGGCATAGAAACTGCTGGTGGAGTCATGACATCACTTGTCAAACGTGGCACAACCATTCCCACCAAGGCCAAGGAAACATTCACCACCTATGCGGACAATCAGCCAGCAGTCGACATTCAGATCTATGAAGGAGAGCGGGTCATGACCAAAGACAATAACCTCTTAGGACGTTTCCAACTTTCAGGAATTCCTCCAGCTCCCCGTGGAGTACCAAAGATTGAGGTAACCTTTGATATTGATGCCAATGGTATCTTGAATGTGACTGCCAAAGATAGCAGTACCGGCAAGACCAACAACATCACCATCAAAAATGACAGAGGTCGTCTGAGTCAGGATGACATTGAGAGAATGGTTTCAGAGGCGGAGAAATACAAGGAGGAAGATGAAAAACAGAGGCAGCGTGTTGCGGCCAGAAACAGTTTAGAAAATTACATTTTCAATGTAAAACAGGCAGCGGACTCAGCAGGAGATAAATTATCATCAGAAGAAAAGGACAAAGTGAAGAATGCTTGTGATGAAAGTCTGCGATGGCTGGATGGAAACTCATTGGCCGAGAAAGAGGAATTTGAAAGTCAGCTGAAGGATCTTCAGAATATTGCATCTCCAATTATGACAAAGATTCATTCTCAGAGTGCCAATGGCTCAACTTGCGGACAAGCTAATGGAGGGCCTTCAGTTGAAGAAGTCGATTAAACGTACATTTTAATTTTTAAACATTTTTACGGCAATACACATAAATGTGAAGTTATCCGTGCACATGTGTATAACACTGTGTCTTGAATTTCATATGGATATAATACATACATATATATTTATTATGTGACCAAGTGTATATATTATTAGGATCTTTCTGTTTGCATATTTTTTGTAGTATTGGCTTGTCTGTGAGAAATAATCGAATTGAAGTTAGTCAAAGTATAGATTTGAATTAATTATTTTTCTGCTCATTTGCATACCATATATGCTACAAGTATTACTAGTTTTTATACATTTGACTTAGATTTCATTTGCTTTGTAAGTGCTTTTTACAAAGGAAAGTCATATATATATAGTAGTAGTGTTTGTTAATTTTGAGAATAAGTAGGTGTAGCGTGTATTTGATCTGTCTTTGACTTAAATTTGAAATATATAGATGTTCATCTGTTACTTTTATCATTGACATAAAATGCTTTTCACATGCAGTTTTGTTCTTTTGCTATGAATGATGAATTGTCATATAGGCTTGTCAACGTTTGTTACCTGCAGTATTTACTTCAAATTCAAGTTTATATATGTGTCATCCAATGTTAACAAGCTTTTGCTAAATTTTTCGAATGAAATGTGTTTACCCTGGTGCTTTTTGTTGACTATTTCACGTTATGGTTGTGATTGTATTTTAATGATCCTATTGCATGTGGCTAAATACTTGTACATTTGAATTTATTCCATTTAAAAACATGTTGCAATGATGATTGATGTATTAAATGAAAAACTCTAAAACAGGTTCAGCCTTTGTCATCTTTCTGTATTTTTGGTGAGTTTTGTGAGTGTGTTGTTTGTACAGTACTGACATATGTTGTTTGTACAGTATTGACATATGTTGTTTGTACAGTATTGACATATGTTGTTTGTACAGTACTGACATATGTTGTTTGTACAGTACTGACATATGTTGTTTGTACAGTATTGACATATGTTGTTTGTACAGTACTGACATGTGTTGTTTGTACAGTATTGACATATGTTGTTTGTACAGTACTGACATATGTTGTTTGTACAGTACTGACATATGTTGTTTGTACAGTACTGACATATGTTGTTTGTCCAGCACTGACATATGTTGTTTGTACAGTACTGACATATGTTGTTTGTACAGTATTGACATATGTTGTTTGTACAGTATTAACATATGTGGTTTGTACAGTACTGACATATGTTGTTTGTACTGTACTGACATTGACATATGTTGTTTGTACAGTACTGACATATGTTGTTTGTACTGTACTGACATATGTTGTTTGTACAGTACTGACATATATTGTTTGTACAGTACTGACATATGTTGTTTGTACAGTACTGACATATGTTGTTTGTACAGTACTGACATATGTTGTTTGTACAGTACTGACATATGTTGTTTGTACAGTTGTTTGTACAGCACTGACATATGTTGTGGACGGGTGGCAGAGGATGCTCATGATATGTCTTACTTCTTTCCTTTCACTCTTTCAGATATACCGTTTTTTCATCTTTCCCTTTCCGCTTTATTGACCCTGAGATCACCGCATATGGTGGATAGGATAAATTGCAATGAAACAAAATACATAATATGCGTTATTCAAATTGTATAAACTAGTTCGTTATTTTTAGAGATCAATTCTTCTTTTGTACTCATCAAAATATCGTAAACAGTTAGATTACATGCACGGCCTAAGGCCGACATTCCATAGGAAGGCACAAGGCAATCGGCACTCAACATATCTCACACGTGACAACAAAAGTGGGCACAAATATTTAGAGTACCGTCTCACATAGGATGACACGACACAGCGGTAACGAAACCGCGTGTGTTGAAGAGTCAACTTGTTCACTTTTTGTGAGGCGTGTGGTAAGGTTACAGTGCAGGTGAACTTGAGATGGACGACTACAAGAAGAAACTTATTGAGCTTGTGAGGGCCAGGACTATTTTTTTCTTCTGCAGATATTGGATCCCACCAATTACAACCCAGGGGTTCTAAATGCGAAAGCACTAGTGTCCTTCATAGAATTCTTCATAAGTTTTACATTCTTAGATAGTTGATGAACAATTTGTCATCTTTACGCGTCACCAATGAGAAGGAAGTTCTTTGAAACTCTCCTCTTGTGCTCATCAGGAGAAAATGTTCACGACACCACATGGTACGCTTTTTTTTCTTCTTCTTTGTATTTATTCGCAAGGCTAGCACAATCAAAGTATCTTCATCAGAAGAATCCAGGATGACGAAAGGAAGAGTGACTGCCTATGCGGTTCCGACTTGTCGCGTGTCACGTCTCCCAGGTGAAGGGGGTCAAGACCTTAATATTTGTGCACATTTTTGTTTTCACGCGTGAAATGCGTTGTGTCCCGCGTGCCTTGTGCCGCGTGCCTTCCTATGGAAGATCGGCCTAATGCCTTATACTTATAGTATAGATTTGCAGACACATGTTTGGTAAACATAGAATCTAGTGTTATCGAGTGGGTAGTTAAGTAAGCGAAGGCAACACAATTTGAAACGGCTATTTAACAAACGTAGAGGTCGGTAAAGTAAGTGAAGGCAGCACAATTTGAAACGGCTATTTAACAAACGTAGAGGTCGGTAAAGTAAGTGAGGGCAACACAATTTGAAACGGCTATTTACTAATCGTAGAGGTCGGTAAAGTAAGTGAGGGCAACACAATTTGAAACGGCTATTTACTAATCGTAGAGGTCGGTAAAGTAAGTGAAGGCAACACAATTTGAAACGGCTATTTACTAATCGTAGAGGTCGGTAAAGTAAGTGAAGGCAACACAATTTAAATGGCTATTTAACAAACGTAGAGGTTTGTAAAGTAAGTGAGGGCAACACAAATTTAAATGGCTATTTAACAAACGTAGAGGTTGGTAAAATAAGTGAGGGCAACAGAATATGAAATGGCTATTCAACAAACGTAAAGGTTGGTAAAGTATGTAAGAGTAACACAAATTGAAATGGCTATTCAACAGACGTAGAGGTTGGTAAAGTAAGTGAGGGCAACATAAATTGAAACGGCTATTTAACAATCGTAGAGGTTGGTAAACAGAATGTTAATAGAATGAATGACAATAGAACAGCTAAATCAGTATACAGTGCTAAAACTCAAGATAAAAGACCAAAATGCCTTCATCGGAGAAAGTGGGAAATAAATTTAACATTCACGGAAGGAAACAGAAAATGTCAGGAAAGAACAGTCTGGAGAAAGATGATTTCGGTTATCTAAAACACATACACCGAAGGTAGAATGGGAGCTGATAAAGAAAGAAAGAAAAAAAGAGGTTGGCAAAGTAATTGCGGGCAACACAAATTGAAATGGCTATTTAACAAACGTAGAGGTTGGTAAAGTAAATGAAGGAAACACAAATTGAAATGGCTATTTAACAAACGTAGAGGTTGGTCAACATACATGCGAAGGGAAAGCGCACCGACCTTATACTACCGTACATGTAATACTATTCTTTTTATTTGATTCACCCACATCGACAGCTAAGGTGATCTCTGGGTTTTTGGAAGGATTTAACTTTTTTCCCAGACTCCCCTGTTTGGTTTACGGACTGTTAATCCATCTTTATCTTTTCATCTTTATTTCAAGATTTTTTCTGTGCTTAAAAAAGTGCTCTCTTCTTTCCTGTTCTTACTTTTACATTTGGTTTGTCTGTTATTTTTGGGACCACTTCATGAAGTTTGTTTATCATTATGACCTTTATGATCTTAGTCCTGCCAAGTTGTTGTAATATAGGAATTGGTTAAAACGTTTGAATCTGCTGAATCGAGTAAGTCGTCAGGGCTGTCGTTTTTGTTAATTCATCGGCATTTTCATTTCCAACGATTTCCACATGCCCTAGTATCCAGACAAACGTAATGTGTTTTCCAAAAGGTCTTATAAAAGGTGTCTTATTAGTGCTATGACTTGATTTTTAATGTCTGGCTTTCTTAAACCTTGAAGGGCAGGCATATATCCATCCAGATTATAAAATGCTAATAACTCCTCGACAGCTTTTTTTATATCATTCAAAGCCAAACGAATAGTGTGCAATTCAGCATTAAAAAATGGAAGTATTGTCTTCGAGGATTCCGGGTGATCCAGATAATAAATTGCAGCACTTGCCTATAGTTTACCTTCTTAGTCTTTCGAGCCATCTGTATACACGTGGCAACTGTCTTGGAGATTCTCATTCATTTGCAAGAATTCCTGTTGGAAAGAAGAGAGCGTGTTAAGCCGTCTCCATGTTGGTCATTTGTAGCTCAAGTAAGGTTTCCTGTTGACCCATGATGATCAGTCTCTCTGTTACTCCTGTGATTGCCTTCTTATTATTCTATTAAGCATGTTTAAATGGAGAGCTCTGATCTGGTTGATATAACTTAATATAAATAAAGTTCCTTCAAGGCCATTAGTCCCTAGAGACGGAGCTTATTAACAGGTGATAGTAGTCATCCCCAGGACAGGACACTAGTCTCGCAGGTTTTACCCTCAGCTAGTGCAAACTCCTTTGAGAGCCTGATCCAAAAATCGTTTTCTCGCATTTACAAGAAATCAGACTGTATCAACAAATATAGAATACTAAATACATGTATAAATAAATGTTTGACCCATCGACTATATTATTTTTATAATACACACATGTCCATCAAAATACAGGATGCTGTTGTTAGTGAAGTATCGTTCCGCGGCGAAGAATAGGGATATGAAATTGAAATAATGCTAATCCACGTAGGAACAAAGACAAGACACAATATTAATACACAGGAATAGATCCAAAAAATAAATTCCACGAGCATCAATATTCAAACCCTCAACCTCTGTGTCAGCACCCATCGCCTCACCATGAAATGAAAGCGCACTAGTTACTAGTACATGTACTTACATGTACTTCCAAGCTAACTACGCTCATACTCCCACATGTACTTAACTCCTCTTGTGTCTATTTATGTTATACATGTAGACATATGAACCTATTATAGACATACATTAGGTAGTCCAAACCCCCGATATCACGCTAATCGTAGTAATAATAATAATGTAAACATTTATATTGCGCCATACGTCCCTCCCGAAAGGAGGGCTCTGGATGCATTACAATTCCAATGCTAAGAAAACAATATGTATACGCTTAGGACTATGACAGTTGAAGAAATGAAAGTTCAACAAGACGCCTCTCTATACAGACGCGTCTTGATGTGCTTTTTGAAGATGTCTGGACGAAGTCTGGCAAATTTCAGGCGGAAGGTTATTCCAGCGGGGAATCTTCAATCTGAGAGCATTGTCTGTTGAGCAAAGTTTGCGATTTTGTCGATTTTCACACTTCGATGTCTATGATTAAAACAAGTAAAAGATAGCAAAATAGACATTAAAAAAAAATCATTTAAAGTTTTGTATCGTCGTGCATTTCATTTTGTGTTACTTTTCGTTGCAAGACAGGTGTGAGCGTGTGAAAAGATACAACGAACCTATACATACATTACAATTACATGCATGAACATACATACTACGTACACAATACGTGTAATAAGTAGAGAAGGGGTGAAATAACCTTCGGGTATAAATATAATGTAGATATTTCGACTGCTAACCAATCATGTATAAAAATGGAACATGATGTTCCCCTTACGACTGAAATGTCAGTAAAATGTCACATCTCCGCACACAGGTAATATCAATACAGAGATGAGAGAGAGAGAGAGAGAGAGAGAGAGAGAGAGAGAGAGAGAGAGAGAGAGAGAGAGAGAGAGAGAGAGAGAGAGAGAGAGAGAGAGAGAGAGAGAGAGAGAGAGAGAGAGGGAGGGAGGAGAGGGAGAGGGAGAGGGAGAGAGAGAGAGAGAGAGAGAGAGAGAGAGAGAGAGAGAGAGGAGGAGGGAGGGAGGGAGGGAGGGAGAGAGAGAGAGAGAGAGAGAGAGAGAGAGAGAGAGAGAGAGAGAGAGAGAGAGAGAGAGAGAGAGAGGGAGAGAGAGGAGAGGGAGAGAGAGAGAGAGAGAGAGAGAGAGAGAGAGAGAGAGAGAGAGAGAGAGAGAGAGAGAGAGAGAGAGAGAGAGA
>JAXRKP010002890.1:0-5000 GCA_037039925.1 Doris montereyensis | reverse complement strand
CCCATACATCAACTAAGAAGAATCTTGTTTTGATCGCAATAATATGTTATTTGAAGGGAATTTTGGAACATCCCTGGCATCAACCAATCAAAATGCATTTATTGTTTTATACAAATTGGTCATATATTCATTAAATTTATAAAAGGGCTATTCTTAGATACCTTTCAACGTCATAGGATGATAATTTATTAACACAAATGAGTTCCTCTCTTTACATAAAACCTTTACCTCTGGTCCTTAGGTAGACATACTACTGACATTACACCATTCTAGATCAAGGCTTCTACTAAACTTTACTAAAATCTGTTCTAAATTAAACAGATATTCTAGATCTTGATCTATAGAGTATAACGATAATACGACAGATGCAGTTCTATGGGCAGTTAAGTTAGGTCCCAGCCATTATTTTAATTTTAACATCTAACACCTGTACACTTGGCTTGGATTGGGAGTGGGGAGGGGCAGGTTGTGGGATGGGAGTAGCGAGGGTGAGGGTTACAGCTGTATTGAATTATCGGACCGTCCGATGATCTGCCAGTCTCTGGACTCAAAAATAGGTCTTGGATCTGAGCATCTGCCGCAAGCTAGTCTGCGCACAGTGATTCAATCCGGAAGTCAAATCAGTTCGAAGAGCAATTCAGTTTTAAAGTAAATTATAATTCAGTCCGTGATTCAATAATTATCTCTCAGTCTCTCTCTCATGCTTGCACACTCACACAACAAATACACACCATGACGTCTCAGTCTCCTTCAACGCCTTCCACAATCCCTCGATCAGCTTTTCCTTTAATGTCGGGAAGGGACCGTGTATCACTGTCACCAATGCTGTGACCTGTCATGTCATTGTGGTAAGCGGGAAAAAAGGGTAATAATTGGAGTGTTAAGAAAATTTAGAACAGCGATACAAGAATTTTAATTTCTGATTATTAACTCTGTTAGTGGATTTTACTCAGTACAGTAGTGACCGCCTAAATGCCCCGTGCTTGGGAAGCAGACCAAACGGGCATTTAGGCCAAATGGGCATTTAGGCGAAAGTAGGTCAGGGGTAACAGTTTGATGGTATGTCTATTTCTGTGACTTGCCAATTTCCTCTAGGATTTGAAGCTTCTTTTGAAAATCATTTCTTGGTTTATTATTTTTTTTTTTCAAGATGTAGATTTGTATGTAGCTGTGCAAAATTCAAGTTGTTACTATGGAGGCTAAGAGAAAAAGGACCCGATCCAATGCTTCCTCATTAACTGGCATAACCCACGCTATAATCACGTAACTTATTTAATCATGAAACCTATGACTTAAGTAATTATACAAATTTGGATGAGAAAAACTGGATAAAGAAAAGTCTCATCCACTAGGACCAATGTGTGAATAAATTAACACATATCTTACAACTCCCTCGATTCATAATCCTTAATTGTTTCCATTGACATTTTGTAAACGTTCTTAGCTCATGATATTCTGGAGGTGTTGCATAGGCAGTTTCCAGCCATTGTTTTAACATCTTAAAACCTAGGCTTGGATGGAGGGGGCGGGGAGGGGGCAGGTTCAGGGCTTAAAAGGAGGAGGATGGAAAGGTTGGGTATCAAACCGTCCGAGATCTGAAAGTCCTTGGGTCGGTCCGTCCGAAGTCCGGAAGTCCGACCCAGTTCTAGTGTGGAGCGGGGGATTCAGAGTCAGGGATGGTAATAGATGTTAAAATAATGGCTGGGACTCGGCTATGGAACTTCCTCCAGTATGGCTACCTAAGAACCAGAACTTGAGAAGTAGAGGTCATAAAAAGAAAGGGACTTATTTTTGTCAATCGATAAATCATCCTATGACGTTAGAAGATCTAAACAAGTCTCCCCTATTTCAGAAACGTGGAAATTTTACCATCAGTTTGGCTACAGTTAAGACCACCCACTAAAAGACAAAATAGGATCACAAAAGACTCTTGTTAGTTATTGTATGGAACTAACAATATATATAAAGATTTTTTTATTGAAGTGAGATCTTTTAATGAAATAAAGTGATTTTTTAAAGGACTCAAGAGTTGACCAGCTATGTACTGCCGTTATAGCCGCACTGACGTACAGATTCTCACCTATAGATTACATTAGCCAGCTCATAGAATAGTCTATGAACATAAAAAACAGGGATAATCGCAATTTTCACAACAAACCCTGCATTCACTTTATTGAAGCAAAATAGTAGCCCTTGCTTTCAACAGAGCCCATTGCCAGTCCTTCTGAAGGTTCGTAAATCAACTATAACTGTCGACAGTTTGTAGAGAGACACAAGAATAGCATTAATATAATGTCTGTTAGAGAAAACTTCAGTAAAGACTGCGATAGAACACTGTAGTGAAGACTCCTTTTCTTAAAGTTTGGGTTTTTATTGGCTTTATCTTGGGAAAAATGGGACGTCTGGGTAATAGAGATTGTTTCCGACTAAAGGCTGATTTCAGATTAAACGTTGGTGAAATTTTGGATTACATGGGACAATCTAAGAATGAAAAAATCGAAACTTAGCAAATCTTTCAGATTAACAACCGTTTCGGATCCAGTGTTTTCGGACTAAATGTGTTTTGAGTGTATATTCCTAACTACATCTGAAATCTCTAGGGGCAGAGCTTAGTCTGTGAACAGTTAGAGCGGCTGCAATAGTGTCAGTCAACTCTATCTGCCTATTGACGGAGTTGTCTGAGTCATCTCTATGCTAGGCCGATTGCACCTTTTACTGCCCGCTCGACTCACAATCAGTGTAAGGTTTTTATATTGTTACGTTTGTATAAATAATAACATAGCTTGCTATCATTGTTTAGCAAAATGTGAAATCAGAAAGAGGCCGACTGAAAACCTCAGGAAAACCCCAGGCAAGATGTTGCCAGGGTTGTGATGATCCCAAGTGGGTTTTTCAAAAATAATTAATTCCTATTCTTGGCAAATGTTGCGAATAAGTGACAATTGCGATTAAAACCGAAATTACGAATACCGGTCGACTGCTTTATTTAGACATGACATGTACGATGAAGACCAGACACATGCAATGGAACCAACATGCAAACTTACTGAGGGTTTTGTTTTATTTGGGGGGGGGGGGCTGGCTTTTCTTTGTTTTGTTTTGTCTTTAGTTCATTTCTTCCTTTTTCTATCAAAGTAATGCCTTGCATCTTCAATTACTTTATTTTTAATTTTTACCAACAATGTTTCTGTTATTACAAAGCTTGTATGCAGGACTACCGCACATTTGATGACGTCTCTGAGTTGCATGCTTACAGTGATGCCCTATAAACAACTAAAAGTCATCCTCTTCCAACAATGTCTCAAAAAGCCAATGCTAGCATTATGCTTGGCCTCAGTCCCATGTCACGCTGTTCGTTGTCTTCGGTCTCTCACAGTGTCGCATTGCCCTTTCTTTTCTTTCTTTCTTTGTCAGTTCCCATTCTACCGATACAGTCAGAAGAATTGTCCGCGCATGTAAAGAATTCTGTCAGGAACAGTTTCGTACACACACTCTCCTGTGCAAATGTATATATTTTATATATAATGTATATATATATATATATATATATATATGTACGCATGCCCGTAAATAATGTTGGATTATGATTGCTCTTCATTATAAAGCTGAGTCTCCTGAGCTTTGACTGCAGTTAACTCATAACCCACTGTATCGGTTATGGGTGATATCAAATACGATTATTAGATCAAATAAGTACTCGGTACTGAAGTTATACAGACCTTTACGTAGTACTTGGTACTGAAGTCATGCAGGCTTTTTATTGTAATGACCCGACATCGAAAGATTAGATCTAACAACAAATAAAAAGTTTCGAGGATGCAGACAAAACAACCTTTTACCATTCAATTAAAATACTGATTCCATCCAAGAGTGTATTTGCTAAGAACCTAAACCAGGCTGTTTTGTCTTTATTGGTGGAGTCATTCTCCTACTACTACTATTACTACTACTACTACCACTACTACTATTACATTTACTACTGCCGCCACTACCACGACAACGATAACAATACTGTCAATTGTATGGCGAGAGAACAGTTATCTGATGGCCCCGGCAGTCAATAATATAATACGTATTATAATAGATTCTTTCTTAACAGAAAATTGAAAAAAGTTTCAATAGCGTGGCCATGCCTAGAATATGATTTAGAAGCATGTTGAACATGTCACTGTTCTATTATGATCAAACAAACCCCGCCATTAAAAACATTTATTACTGAACCCGTTTGTCTGACGGGAATATCGATCCCTTGTTTTCTACTTCCAACGTTAAAAGAAGAAAAAAAATCATGACATGGCATTTATAGCGCCCCTTCCTTACGATTGTCTTTTATTGTTGTTATTAATGTTATTTTTCTTCTTTTTCGTTTACTCTTAAGTTCCTATATTTGAACTCTCCTTGCCCTTCCTCCGACCACCATTGTGTCTCTGCTTTCTGTCTCTTAGAAGTCGGTCTGTCTGTCTGTCCGCCTTACTTGCGTTATCACAGTGTCCCTTTCTGAGACTTGTTTTTGTTTGGTCGTCACTGCGCCCCTTTATGAAATTTCAATGGCGTTGTTATTGTTGGCTGTCAAAGTAACCATCCCGAAGGCCTTTCGATTTTAGAAGTCATGTGCAACTTATAAACTGGATGCATGATTGGGCAGTTTTCCGGCAAAGAATCAGGGGTGGTAAGCGGATCTGCTGGTAGGTCCTGCTTATTTCCCATTCTCTCTTTTACTTAAATCCTTCATCTTGCCTTTTTTCCGTCTCAAACTAAAAATCACCCGGACGTCACCGTGTGTGGTGCACGGGTTAAATTTCGATGAAATAATCCGACGAAGAATGTTGAGCGGGTGTGCCGTTGTGTGTGTGTTGTGTTTATTAAACTATTTTAAATCTCCCGGAATGTGGTTTGCCACACAACAGACAGTAACCACAAAGCTCTTACCAAGCCACTATCATTAAATTATAATATCATTGTGTGTTTGTGTGTGTGTGTATGCGATGTCTATAATGGGT
>JAXRKP010000289.1:290000-372665 GCA_037039925.1 Doris montereyensis | reverse complement strand
GGAAGAAGAAGGAAGCATTGAACAGTGGCAAGACAATGATTGAAATAATAATAAGCTGGAAAGAAAAATGCCGTGGCAGCCACCCATGTAAAGAAAAGTATCAAGATGGACAAGGACAAGTTTGTCACGGAACTTGTAGAAAGAGCCGAAAAAGCAGCACAAAGGGGGCATACAAGGATAATATACCAAAGGCCGGACAACTGCACCAGTGACGTATATCAATGGCAACAACTTTTGACAAGGAAGCAAAGAAAAGACGATGGGTGGAACATTTTGAACTTCTACTAAACAGACCCCCCCTCCCAGAAAACCCATGCCAGACATCATGCCTGCAAGAAGAGATATGTCTATCAGCTGTGGACCACCAGCACGAGCATAGATTGCAAAGACTATAGCTAAACTACATTCAAACAAGGCAGCAGGCCCATATTCTATACCACCAGGGCAGTGAAGACAGACATACCTACAACAGAGATATTTTACATGAATTGTTTGAAAGTGTGAGGAATGAAGAGCAGTTCCAAACAGATTGGAAAGAATGACACTGAAGAAAGGGGTCTTAACAGCTTTCTGCAATAATTACAGAGGAATAATTCTCCTCTCCATCCCAACTAAGATTTTAAAAATAGAGATTTATTAGAGAGAATCAAGGATGCCACAGACGAACACATCAGGGACCAGAAGACTGGCTGCTGGGAAAAGCGCTCTTGTACAGACCAGATTGCAACCTTAAAAATCATTATTGAACAGCGTGTTGAATGGAATTCATCATTGATAATAAACTATGTTAATTATGAAAAGGCATTTGACAGTGTTGATAGGGCCATTATGGAAAATCATGAGGCACCATGATATACCCCAGAAAATAGTCTACCTAACAAAAAGATGTACACTGGCATTAATTGCAATAGGGATGATTGGCGGCTCATTGTTGATGGCATGTGCTCCACAGGGAGCTGAGAGACAAAGAAGAAGAAATATCGTCCGAAGGCAGATGAAGTGTCGGAATTTCAGCAATAATTAATCATCAAACAACAACAGCCTTCATAAATAAGAAAAAAAAGATCCTTAAAGTAGCAATAAGTTAGCCATAAACAAAGACAAGAAAAAAGTTCTTCAAATAATATCGAGTCAATTCTTATGTGGATATGGGGCTATGTCGACTACAGCAGTAAACATACATTTGAATGATAAAGAAACTAGAACCTGAGGAGATTTGTTTTTCTCAAACGCATATTAATATTACGTATACCTTGGACAAAAAATGAGAACCAACTCAAATGTCCTAAATGAACTCAAAGCAACACAAAAAGCGTTAATAAATAAAAACAGAGAAAAAAGACAAACGACATCAAATTGTATAAGCTCAGGCATCATGACCTGATTGATTGATCGGTTAACATGCTAGCATAGTCCGGTAATATTTAGTCACACGCATGTTACACCACAGAACACTAAAACAGTTTTAGTGTTCTGTGTGTTACACCAAGGATGATACCAAATATGATCACTCTCTCTCTCTCTCTCTCTCTCTCTCTCTCTCTCTCTCTCTCTCTCTCTCTCTCTCTCTCTCTCTCTCTCTCTCTCTCTCTCTCTCTCTCTCTCTCTCTCTCTCTCTCTCTCTCTCTCTCTCTCTCTCTCTCTCTCTCTCTCTCTCTCTCTCTCTCTCTCTCTCTCTCTCTCTCTCTCTATCTTCTCTCATTCTCTCTATCTCCTTCTCACCTTTTATTACTTACTTATTTTCATATTTTTATTTCATTCTAGATCTGAACCTTCCACTCTCGCTCTTTTTCACACCCCCCTCCACTGCTACGTTTCTTAACATCACTGTCTTTTTCTTTCTTTCTTTCTCCTTTATGTTTTTATTCTGACATCACATTGTGTGATGCCGGAGGTATTACTTAGATCTAGATTCTAAATATTTCTCGTTTGTTGTCTGACGAAGGGTTATACCCAGAAACGTCACGTGTTTGCTCTGTCTTTATTAGTGGAGTTGTCACTTATTGTCATATTTCGCCAAATATGATTATTAGATCAGGTTAGTACATTTTGTACTTGATACTGAGTTTACCTAGGTAGGCGTGAACGATACTATTCCAACTTTTAATGATAAAACCTGTTCAAAATGGCGGCTTAGGTGAATGAAATTTCTACTCCAAGACGGGAAACAATGACGTTATCAATATTATTAAACGTCACTTCTGGTAGAACAATTTCAGAAATGAGAACGATCTTGAAATCATTTAGAGCCTACATACATGTAAAATATGTTCACTCTTAGTAACCTGGTAACAGGGACATAACCTCTGAACGAAGAACGACCAACTCAGAATCAGAAAACATTTATTTTACATGTAATAGACTAGATCTAAGTGCCTTGCAATTTTATAGGCAGATAGATACATGCAGATAAATGGATAGAAATGGATGAAATGGTTGGAGAGAGAGAGAGAGAGAGAGAGAGAGAGAGAGAGAGAGAGAGAGAGAGAGAGAGAGAGAGAGAGAGAGAGAGAGAGAGAGAGAGAGAGAGAGAGAGAGAGAGAGAGAGAGAGAGAGAGAGAGAGAGAGAGAGAGAGAGAGAGAGAGAGATTATTAACTTTATAAATTTATGTGCACTCTGTCAGAGTTAATACTATAATATTTTATTATGCTGGCAGCGGTCACAACTTTTTGGACGCACTAGATGAGATATATGCCTACACGTTACGAATCGAATCCGCTCTCCTAACCCCTGCTCCAAATATACCCCCTCCTCCATCACTCCCTAACCCTTCACCGTGAAAATAAACACATGTTTGTACACTGAATCTTTATGTTTAAGGCTTAGAATCTAGTATTTAGATCTAGATCTAGCTTAGCCCCCATTATCGTTTCATCCTTATCAATACGGTTTGTTTGCTGTGCACTTCTTCACGAATGAAGTTTAACAAAGTAAAGTTGAGTCGTTTCTCCTCGAACCAAGCCGGTTGCATGACACCACATATTTTGTGAAGGGTTACATACAGCTGCCTAAGAAATCAGCTATAGATTTAGACTTTGAAGATTCTTGTAAATGAAACTTTCCAGGAAATGAATGACACTTTTCAGGAAACTTATTTTTGAAACAGTGTCGTCATACTGCAAGCGACCGTTTCCAATCGAATTAAAAAGCACGCCTGGCGCAGTTCATACCCACGAAGTTCCTCTTGTCTGCTAGGTCAACGCTTGACAGCTGAGACCCTTGTTTTCAACAAACATTCACGCCAGTTTTTGTGGGAAAGAAGCTCCGTTGAAGTCAAGCGAACGTTTAAGATCAACTCACTACCTGTCACCCAGATTTTCATCCATTTATCTTTCGAACAGGTTTGTGTTTAGTTAAAAATAGGCTGCCGTTATTCTCACCCGGGCTGAGAATAAACCGGGCAACATATTATATTACGTACGTTTATACCATGTAGATACTTATTTTTAATTTAAGCTAGATCTGGAATAAATCTAGAGAGACCTACCGGTAGTAGTATAATGATATTTTTAGCATTTCTGCCTCTGACTTTTTTCTTATAAATGCGGTGCCTTCTTATTTAGGTGGAGGTGTTTTATTAAAATGTTTATTGCTGTTTTGGTAAGTCTTTTTAATTACCGTGCAATAATGTACGTCATGGTTTCCTGTACGTTGTTTTCATTTGTTTTTTTAATTACAATGTACACCGGCTGAGAATAATGCCCCACTTATTCTAACCCGGTCTGAGAATAATCACAGGGTTAAAAATAGGCCTAAGACTGCAAATGCATCATCTAATCTTATTTAAATCTACAATCAACAAAGATTGATAATTATGACACATGTTGGAGACTTGAGACAGACTAAGATACCCAAACAGAAAATAGAACCAGTCTGGGGAAGGACTCCAATAGTCGGGCACACACTATCATCAACCCTAAGCTATCCACCACCCTCAATTGCCCCACCACCCGGTTAACACCCCCTCCCCCCTTCTGAGACAAAGTTAAAGTTTACAACTTGAAGTTAAAGATTCTTTTTGGCAGCTAATCTTATCGAAAAAAACACACTGTGTGCCATACTATGGATGTCCTCCCATTTCGATCAAATGATAAGGGTTAGAAATTTTATCTCTAGATGTAGATGAAGGATTTCTGTTATTTTTGGACACCGTTTAATTTTCACTCTGAGATCTAGAGCTAAGTGAACATATATATCTACATTTAACAATAACAGTTCATGGAAGGATTTTCATACAAATGTAATCTCTAGATCTTGAGAATCGATAAATAATCATGTCATCAGACTTATATAACTGAGAAAATAATTTGACGTAAAATAAAAGAAGAGTTGGTTCTATATGTTGCAATTTTTCATGACACACTATCACCATCCCTGACCCTATTTTAGGCCTCCAAACAGTCCTTGCTCAGTAATATTCGTGATAGATTAGCTGTCTTTAGGCATGCAATTGATTCTTTAAACAGGAAAAGCGTTGTTATATTTTTAAAATTACTTCTGTGTCTTCTTTGTTAACAAACCAACCTGTGCAGAAAGAACCGATGTTGTTTGTTTTCAGATCAATCGTTTTCATATATATATATTGTACAAAAATGGGACCCAATGATAACTTGAACTCTTCAATGAGTCTAATTGATGCATCTTCTTAACCTTTGTGAGGCTGACCTCAATATCAATTGATTATCTTGTTTCGCTGTGTACGAGGCTTTCGCACGTGGCACCGATATTTTTCTTGCTCTGCTGACGAGGCTGCCGCGCTTGACCACGACGTACCTGTGATATTGTGATTGTTTTTTATCTTCGTTGAGTAAGGTGACGTAGCAGGCAATTCATATTGTTATTTTCATCGTGTTTATGTTGCATTGTTTACTAACAATAACATCTATTACAGCCTACTTTTAATAAACATGAAAAGGAATAATACTGCAGTTGGTCCATTACTAATGAAGAGGAATACAGGGTGTCCAGCAAGGTCCGAAAGTCGGAAATATGTCGGATTTTTCATACGAAGGTCGGAAATTGATGTCTAGGTAGGAAAACAAGTAAGAAATGGGGCTCAGGTAATTTAAACAGGGTTTCCATGCATTAGGGAAATCCTTGAAAACAAAAAAAATGTTTCCTGGTTGAGAAAATACCAGGGGAAATGATATGTTGAGGACCAACATGAGAGAAGATCAGGGAAATCAAAGTAGACATGAACAATTATTGGCACCGCGAAATGGGAAAAGGCAGATAAGTTTGTGGACGATGAATGATCATTTTGTCATCCATTTCCGGTCGTGCATGCTTTGCTGTCTGGCGATTCTTTCATGTTGAAACTAAACGATTCCGATACCTTCTTTAAAATTATAAAGTTTCCCTGGGAATAAGTATCGGATTTTCGACACAGTTTTCAATACTTTCTTTAGTTTTAGCGCCTATACCAATACCATGAACTGCGTATCTACGACCCAGCCTCCTTTCTTCAATTTGACTGTTACTCTGGAGAGATTAAGAATGTCGTGTGTGTTAAAAAGCCGATAGCGCACGTTGTTGTATGGTTTATGTCAAAGGGAGAGAGACAAAGGGCAATGTACATATTTTAAGTCCGATCGCGCACGTGTGTGTTTTAAGAAGGCTAGACAGAGAATGTTTGCGTGTGTTTGATGTGACCAATCACGCATGTGTGTTTTAGTATTAGAGAGAGAGAGTATATATTGAGAGTTGGGAGTTTACGGATGACCGAAAGGCAAATGCAAGTTTAGTAAGAATAGTGGAGGTTGGATGATCGAAGGGATATTAATATTATGCACTTACGGCCTGATAGCAGAATAGAGATGGGGGAGGGGGGGGCAGGATGAAGAAAGTAAAGGTGAAAACATATGATGGCAAAACAAGAGGCGGCTGAGTCTGACATACGGTAGGCCTATCGGAAGAGAAAGAGAGAAGTAACGAATGTATCTTCCACTACAGTGTAGACATGGGTGGGAAAAGGTAGAATCGGGAAGAAGGCAATCATGTACGGTAGTTATTTACTGCGGAATCCCGCGAAACTCTAGGGAACCCCGCGAAACTCCCTTAATCGCAATTTAGCCTAGGCCCTACTTATTGAATAACAGACTACATCTCATGAAAACTTTTTACTGGGAGATGCTTCCCTTTTATTCCTCTACTTCCACTTTCATGCTTCTAACCCCCCCCCCACTCCACCCATCCCTTATTATTCATATATATGTATGTAATTAAACTCTAATTAATCTATAATGTAGAATTTGGAAAACATTAATTATTGATGTTAGTCCTATTTAAAAGTGAGGAGAGCAAATATTTTTTAAGGTTTTATTAAAATTGAAATGTCTCATAGTGTTCTTCCTTTCTTGTATTCAGTTTTGCCTCCAACCAGTGTTTGAATGGTAATACTGTAAAGAAGCGTACTCTTCTTGGAACACGTTGTGCCTTCATCACGTCCTCGACCTCTACGTCCATCGGCACATCAACTGACTGCGAGAAAATGCCTCCCAAAAAGGAATTTCAGCGTCTGCCCACATCTGTGGTGCCTGTTAATTACAGACTCAAATTGATTCCAGACTTGAACAAATTCACCTTCGCTGGTTCAGTGGAAATCAAAGTTGAGGTAAATCGTCATGTCTCTCTGTTACATAGCAATGATAGCGTAAAGTTTACACACAGGATTTAGAATCACAGGTTTGTAAGAGGTAATTTTTGTTTGTGCTGTCTTTCCTTTGCAGGCAGCCGGTTAGTGTCCTATTTCTTTCCTGTCATCTTTCTGCACCTATCTGTTTTTCATTTCAAATTTCCTTTGAAAGTTCCCCGATATCATCATACATTTCAAATTTCCTTTGAACGTTCCCCGATATCATCACACATTTCAAATTTCCTTTGAAAGTTCCCCGATATCATCACACATTTCAAATTTCCTTTGAAAGTTCCCGATATCATCACACATTTCAAATTTCCTTTGAAAGTTCCCCCGATATCATCACACATTTCAAATTTCCTTTGAAAGTTTCCCGATATCATCACACATTTCAAATTTCCTTTGAAAGTTTCGATATCATCACACATTTCAAATTTCCTTTGAAAGTTCCCCCGATATCATCACACATATGGTGGTTCCTTTCCTTGAAGGCCCTTGCAGCCCTGAGAGCAACAGCGTATCCTGGTTTCTACAGCGTGAAGCGGAACAGCTGATAATATTCGTCTTCTCAACAGGCCACCTGTTTGTCGAGGCCTTTACTCCCTAGATATTGTCGGTACGTATTTTCACCTGGGTTGAAGGGGGAAATGCGTGTTAAGCGTCTTTTCCAAGGAACGCAACATCAGACCTAGCTTTGCTAGGATTCGAACTCGGTACCTCATGAAACCAAAGTTCGGAATCTTAGTCACTAGGCAACCGATGCCGCTATCACATGTGGTGGACAGGAAAATTTTCTTTGTAAACAAAGTGTATCTTTTGTTTATTCTGAATATGATTTTATACCACGTTATGTGACAGTGACGGTGTCCAGAGTTGGTCAAAGCTGATTTGGTTGTTTTTACTGAACATTTTTTTCTGTTTTCTGGGGTTTTTTCTGATTCTTTTTATTTAATTTGTTCCTGTTTCAATGACTGGTTTGTTTCAGGTGAAGGAAGCTATCAAGACTGTCAAGCTCAATGCCGTGGAGCTGGAAGTGCAAGAAGCAAGTTTTGTTGGTTTGTAACTTATTTTATTTTAATGGCTGTCAGAATGTTAACAGTTTGACTTTTTGAACCTTCTGGACGATCAGTAGCAGAGGATCGATTTTTGATGAAAATGCTATCTTCGAATGACAGCTTCTTTAGCTTTTTTTCTTTTTAAATCTCGTTTATCTTCTGTTATTGATTGCCAAAGTTTTGCTGTTCTCCAGGATGTGAAATTTCAAAAATTTGCTTCCGAACAATTTACACTCTTTTAAATGCAAAGTACAACTGTTTAACATGGGTATTACAAATGACAATTTGGTTGAAGGAGAAAGATGTCCATTCTCACAA
Organism: Doris montereyensis; assembly: GCA_037039925.1. Lineage (NCBI taxonomy): Eukaryota > Metazoa > Mollusca > Gastropoda > Nudibranchia > Dorididae > Doris > Doris montereyensis. The sequence continues at coordinate 364,654 of JAXRKP010000289.1, read as the reverse complement.
GAGTGTCTTACTACATTGGACTGAAGCTTTTTTCGTTCTTCTTTCCTTTCACATATCTTTCATCTGTCACATATCTTTCATCTTGTCACATATCTTTCATCCTGTCACATATCTTTCATCCTGTCACATATCTTTCATCCTGTCACATATCTTTCATCTTACTGTTTCCTCTAATTAATATTGACATCACTACCTACCATGGCAGACAGGCTGCCTTCCAGTGGAAACAAACAAATTTCAGATTATCTCTACTGTAGCATTCTGACTGTGGGCATCCTTCATCATGACTTACTTCCTTGGCCCATCTTTACAATGCAAAACTAATGCATCTCTTTGATTATTATGATTGAAAACAATAGATTCTATGCCTCCTCATTAAGATGTAAAGACTGTTCAAGGGGTTCATTTTGTGATCAAACGCCTTTACAAACTGGGAATTCCATATTTTGAGGAGTTATCAAATGAACAGCTGTTGCACAACATCTTTATGCTCAAAGATAGTGAGTTGGGATGCAGGTAGAAAAGAATATTGCGCCCCAGCAGAAAGGGTGGAATTGAAATGGATTGTGACCCGAAAATTCAGTTTATATTTTTTAACAGATTTTCAAAGATTTGTGATTTTTGTTGATATAACATTTTATTTATTGCATGCCTGTGCAGTTAACGATGTTCAAATTTCGTGATAGACTGAATATCCTTCTGTTAGATCTGTGAAAACAAAAAAAGGTCTTAATTAGTTCATTTTTCAATTTCTGTTCTACCAAAGAGAATGTGCGATTGAAGAGTGCTACTGGTAGTCCTTTTTTATTGCTATTGCCTCTTTCATATGCCTTTTATCTTGCCGGTTCCTCTTTATTCCCACCTAAGATCCCATCTTATGGTGAATGGATTGGATGGCAATGAAACCAACAAAACTCATCAAAGTAAAAACTTGTTTTTGTTTTTGTCTCTAAATTTGTTTTGTTTTCTTGAAGTGTGTATGTATTTTTTTTACTCAAAAGGAGAAGCCCATGCATCAGCTAAAGTCAAGTATCACTCAGATGATGAAGTCATTGATCTGGAATTCAATGACAACTTACCTGTAAGTGATCTGATGCGGTGACATTTTGTTTTCCTGCTATCTGTGTTTATTGTGTTTTAGCTAGCCAGTCAGTGGTGTAGTATGATGTTTTCCATCTTTCCGCTCAGTATGAAATTAATATTGCCGATTTATGCTTGTGATCAAAATACTGATTTTAGTTCTCGTAACATAGTTACTTGTAGCTCTAAATGGGATTTCCCTTTTTAAGTGAAAAACCCATGACGTAATCAATCTTAATGTGTGCTGAACCCTAGTAAGTGTGTGACATAGCCTAGTATCAATTTCTTTATATCTTGAATGTTAGAGATTTGACTAGTAACTTGTAGTGTCGTATCGAAGCATCTCGTATCAGAAATTTCCGTTTCTGGAAGAGTCTTTGTTTTTAACTTTATGTCCAGAATTTTTTCACAGGTCCTGCTGAATTAATTTTATGCGAGTCAAATTTGTTTCGCTCCTGACATGCCTCAAAAGTTAACAAACATACAACTGTTATACATTAAATTGTTCCAAATTGAAGGCAAAATCTTTCTATGATTGTTTTATGCCTATTGGACAGAACTGAGAAATGTAACATGTTAAGAAATTGGAGGTGCAGAAAAAAGGAGTGAAAATAAAACATGCATTTTGATGTTTGCTCACATGTGAGAGGTAAACCACTTGATCAGTCGAGTTGTGGTGTCTATATCTTTGAAGGTGATATGAATCCAAATCAACAGAAACTTACAAAAGTAAAAATCTGCAAGTGCTGGATATTTCTTTATTGATTTCATTTGATCTACGGTATTTCTGTCCAGTCTGAATTACTAGGGCTAGGTTTAAATCTATAAGAGTGAGCTAGCTTGCACTCTAGGCCCATACCTTGACTAGGTCCTGGTTGGGGAGACGCCCTCCTCTCACCTTCCTCACCACTGGACCTAAATATTGATCCAGTAAACTCTAGATTATGGTGTCTAGTACCAAACATTTCATCTTCCTCACTAGTATAAGTAGAGCTTTTCACTTTCACCTAAACAAGCTGGAAGTACTGAAATTTTTATTGATCCAACAGCATCTTGAAACTCTGTAAACAAAACAAAAACTTGATGTATAAACAGTGATGTCTAGTACCAATCTACATTTCACTGATGGAATAGTGATGTTTTTGAGCATTTATACATTAAAATGACTCCTTAACGCTACATTTTTCCGGATGAAAAGGGTAAGTCCTGAAGTGATTTTTTTTTTGTTTTCTAAAGAGTTAGGTTTTTGTTTTAGTATATATGGTAACGGTCAAAATATAGCCATCCTATATCATTGAAAAGTTTGTAGCGTCCTTGTTCAAGTTGTTGCCAAGGAAACATCTTGGATTTTGACCCAATTTTCAAATTCTATCTCCTCTCTTAGTTATGAATAAAATCACTCAAAACCTGTGCAGATCGTTTTTTCCATTCAATGTCTAAAGAATCACGTCAAGCTTTTTTTAGTTATTTTGGATAGTTTTTTGTTTATGAATTTTTAAAAATAGCATACATCATTTATACGCAAAAATGGTATTTTTATTACAAAAGAAATAATTTCGCAAAAAGCTTACAAGAAATTTAAAAAACCCGTCGCCATTCTATTAACATTGACGAGAGGAACCTGGGTGCAAAATATCATACAAATTGGTCTGTAAATGGTAAAGAAGATAGAATTTTAGTGTGAAAACGACGCTTCGAGAAAAATGCAAGTAAAGAAATGAAAATGAAATAACAAAAAGCAAACGCTTCAGACAGGTTGTCCTTCTTGTAGCAGCCCCCTTACTCTTTCGACAGTCTCTGGCATTGTTGTAAATGTAAAGAGGATTGTAAAACTAGGTTTAGATGTGCATTGCTGTAAAAACAGCCGTCAAATGACCAGTTTTTTTGTTTTTATCCCCTGTTCCTATACTTGTGCGCGTGTTTACATACGCACGACACTGGCTTTCACCTCTTATGTCAAAATCGATCAGCCGATCGATGTGCCGTGTTCGCGAACGCCAAGCAAAAGAACTGTGCTGCCACATTGACAATTAGCCTTCGCTAGAGGGATTTTCAGTGCCAATCTTCTCAGTCAGTGTTAGGGTAATTTACATAAAAATTTTGACTTTTTATGTACCCTTGCCTACAAAATAATTTGTTTAAAATTTCTTTATGTCATGGACATTTTTTGCCATAAGCTTGTAGATAAAGGATCGTTCTACCCGAATATGCAAAGAACAAAAAGTCTACATTTTGGTCTCAAACTCACCAATCCAGGTGCCCCCCCCCCCAAGTATAAAAGGGCAGTTTTATCTATGATTAAAAGTGTGCGAGAAATAGATTTGATAAGTAGGAGAGAAGTACATATGATTCCACCTTTCTATGCCAGCATTGTGAATTTGTTTGATCTCACTGATTAATAGTCGACTTTGAGTATAATATAATAAACATCTTTGTTGTAATTATTAATTGAGCATTTGGTGTTTCTAGATTGTGTCTACACCTTTATCAACATCTAGATCTACAGTAAACTACCTGCTCCATATTTTAATTTGTAACATTCATGCTGTGTGCTGCTTATGAAAAAGTATTTCTCAATTTTATGTGTCGTTTACTGCTGACATGGAAGAAATCATCGATACTTGACATATGAAATAAACCTATCTGCATGTCTATATTATGCATATCAGTCAGGTTTATTTGCCAGTATGTTGAGGGACTTGGTAGTCTACAGGCAAGATGTCAGCCTCTCAACCCAAAGGTCATTGGTTTAAGCTCTAGCCGATTCAAAACAATTTGTTCAAGTAAAAGCTGCCCCATGGTGTAAGTACCTGGATCGACAACTAGTCCCATTGGAGACGTACATTAGTACAATAAAAACGGGGTCCTATACGCAGATCACAACACTCTGTGTATGTTAAAGATCCCTTTGTTGTTTATAAAGAAGTGTGGGATCAAATTTAAAAAGTCTACCAAAACACCCAAGTTCGCCTTACTTATAGATGTGGGTTAAATCAAATCAAAATCTGTATGTATGGATGTATGTGCATTTGTACTTATTTATATTTTTCTATTTATTTATCTATCTATCATCCTACTTCAATGGGATTATAATACTTGCTTTGAAGCAATTGGGTAGCTTATTTGAATGTTCAATTAAGATCAGAAATCAATACTCACATTGTGCCTTGCTTTATTTTCCCATACAGCTTGGTAGTGGCCAGCTGAATTTGAAGTTTACAGGCATTTTGAACGACAAAATGAGAGGTTTCTACCGCAGTAAATACACGGTGAATGAGGAAGAGAGATATGCTGCTGTCACGCAATTTGAGGTAGGGGTAAACAACATTTTTATTTTCTTCGTTTGTTGGGACGGTTTGATTTCGCGGTGAGGATTAAGTGGCTCTTACGCTGTTCAAAAAATGTTTTTAACGACCTTATTGCTGGGTTTACTGAAAACCAAGTGGCAGCATAGCAAGGGCAAAAGAAGCCTAGGATGACAACAAAAACCGTTCCTTGATAACCTTAATAAGTATACAAAAATCAAAATGTGTGTGTGTGTGTGTGTGTGTGAGATACAACCTGTCAAAGGGTGAAAGGGGTTTGAACTCAGATAGTAGGGAAAATGCGAGCTGGGGTCAATTTTCATGAAAATTGAATTTGTTGCATTTTCGGTATCTTTTATTAACACCCCAATGAAATATTTGCCTTGAAAAATGTGTTTAAAGGGTATTTTTAGCACATAGCTAGTTTAAACGATTTTTAATGCGATTTCCTCAAAAAGAGATTTCCTGCAATCTTGAAATTCTTCTTACAATAAAATTAAGAACTGCTTCAAAATTCAACCCATTTTAACCAAGTAAAGTTTGAAATGCTAAGAACACATTAGGCTATTGGTTTATGCAAAACAAAACAAAAATCATTTTGAAAATGTTCACTTTACGACAGCTTTTGTAAAGTCAAACATTAACTTAAGAATTGTGAACTTGCCCATCTAGCGGACAACGGAGATGATTGGTGGGACATGATGTAGAACAGTATTTGTCTCAGACCTGACACACGATATTGATGATTGCTTTGGGGTATTGTTTCCTTTACACTTTTTATTTTTGTCTTCCCTACTGAAGACAAGTCGTGCACTTTATTCTTACTTTCTTATATTGTATGCTTCCATTCTTATTTATGCATTTAAAATATATGTATATATACATTCAAATTTGCCTTTCTTTTGAAAATGTTTGCAAGGCAACCGATGCAAGGAGATCATTTCCATGTTGGGATGAGCCGGCTGTCAAGGCAACCTTTGATGTAACACTGGTTGTGCCAAAGGATAAAGTTGCCTTGTCCAATATGGTGAGTGAAAAAAAAAGCATAAAATATGTAATTGTACTTTGCTGTAGGCGCCTGGCATTGCCCGGGGTTAACCGATTATGTGATACAAACCTTGGCTTTTTGAAAACAAAAGTGTAAGTTTTCAGTGAAACAATGCAAAAATTTATAAATTATTTTGTCCTAAAGAATATTTCATGATTGTGAAGCTCGAAAGGTGCATCTATTGTATATTCTTTTGACCATTTGTATAACCTTTACAGAAAAATCAAGTCTAATTGGTACAGAAATAAAGTCACTAGATTGGATCATATTTTAAGCTTATTTTATTTATATACAATATTAAATAGATACAAGCATACCCGTAAATAATGTTGGATTATGATTTCTCTTTATTATAAAGCTGGGTCTCTTGAACATTGACTGTGGTTAACTCAGAATCACTGCTTTGGTTACAAGTGTAATCATTAGACCACATTATTTATCGATACTGAAGTTACACAGGCTTTTTAGTGTAATGACCGGAAATCGAGACATTAGATGTAGTGACAATAAAAAGTTTTGTGGATGGCAGGCAAAACAATCTTTTTCCAATCAATGAAAATACTGATTTGATCTAAGAGTTTATTTGCTAAGAACCTAGAGCAGGCTATGTGAATTCTACATGCAAAATATGGAGGTTGTGGGTGCAGGGGTTCCTCAGATTAGAACGGTCAAAGTTTGAGATGTACAGTTTTATATATATATATATAGATACAGATCTTTTCTTTCTTTATCAGCTCCCATTCTACCTTCCGGTGTATGGGTTTACATACCCGAAATGGTCTTTCTCCAGGCTGCCCTGTCCTGACATTTTCTGTTTCCCTCTGTGAAAATTACATTTCTTTGCATTCATACCTCTTTTATATCTTCTTCCCACTTTCTCTGAGGTTTGCCTTTTGGTCTTTTACCTCGAGTTTTAGTACTGTATACTGATTTAGCTATTCTATTGTCATTCATTCTGTTAACATGTCCAAACCATCTCAGTTGATTCATGTCTATCTTAGTTGTTATGCTATCTGCTTTGGTTTGATCTCTTATTGTTATATTTCTGATTGTTTCTTTTCGTTTTCCCTACTACTCTTCTTAGATATTTCATTTCGACTGCCTGTATTCTGCTGTATTCCTTACTGTCTAAGGTCCAGGTTTCACTGCCATAGAGGAAAGTTGGATAATGAACTGTGTTGTACACTGCCATTTTGGTTTTTGTTGACATTTCTTGTTTACCTATAAATGCTTTTCCCAGATGGTTATATATTGCACTTGCATTTTGGATGCTCTGGCTGATTTCTTCTCTTAGTTTTCCCTCTATTGAGTTAATCATTACTCCTAGGTAATTGTAGCTTTAAACTTGTTCTAAATTCTCCCTGCCCAATTTAAGATTTTGTGTTTTAGCTTCCGGGCAGTGGACAGGTAAGCACCTGTACGGGGAGTAGATGATCCTGCCCTCCACGAGTCTCCTGCTGCCTTGCAGGCAGGTCTTGGCTGACCAAAGGCTAAGGGAGCTAGAGCAGGAGTAGGCCTTCTAATGCATAAAAGGCAAGAAATGCTACTAGAAAGTTGGAAATTTGTAAGCCCACGGCTATTAGAGGTAAATATTAAACCAAAAGGAAGAGAAATTAAAGTATTAATAGCTTATGGACCAAACGAAGATACCGCCAAAGAAGAAAAAGATATCTTCGAAAACAATTTACAAATAGCTGCAGAGAATCTCAAACCCAAACAGGAATTAATGGTTTTAGGAGATTTAAACACTAGAGTAGGCAACAATGTAGAAACTTCAGGAGGAGTAATAGGTAAAGAAGGAGAGACAACAACTTATCCAAATGGAGAGAGACTTATAGATTTTTGTAAAGAATAACATGAAAATAGCTAACACATTTTTCCTCATAAAGATACCCCATCATGTATTGGGCATGTTTCAGTCTTTCTCATCCTTCATTGCTCCCCAGAACAGCTTTTGATTTCCTTGATAGCTTTCTTGGAGTCTTTGTCCAAACTCTTCCCATTGTTCCTGTTTTGCTTTCTAAATAGTTCTTTTAATAATCGGGATCATCCTGAAAATATTTCTTCCAAGCATCTTTCTTTTCTTTGATCTTAGTCTTGACATTCTTTTCCTCATAAAGATACCCCATTTTCTTCTATTGTGCTTTCCTTCATCCATCTGCCTTGGGCTTTTTATGGATTTGGTTCTGTTTTACTATTGGTTAATTTAGTTCTTCTTTTTGAGTTTATGCTTTCTTCTCTTTCCTTTTCTGTGTTTCTTCAGTTAATAGTCTCATTTTGGCTATCACAGCACTTTTTCATTCTGCCTTAGCATCCATCGTACTATTCTAACTATCATGTAGTCTTTTCACATCTGTCTTCATTTACCAAGGAAAAATGTGTTAGCTGTTTTCATCTTTAGGCAAAAATCTATTGTCTCCATTTGGAACTTCCTCTTTGGCCGATAGTTCTTTTACTCACGATCCTGTGGTCTCTTTGTTTGCAAGTATTTCTTCCAAGTTTAGTCTTGACATTCTCATTCCACCAAGCTGTCCTTTTGCCATCTCCTTTAATTTGTTTCCTACCACAGACCTCTTTAGTACAACTGAGGAGTGTTTCTTTATATATTTGCCACTTTTCTTCTATTGTGCTTTCCTTCAGATCCATCTGCCTTTCACTGATAGATCTTTTATCCTGGATTGGTACATCTGTTTTACTATTGGTTAATTTAGTTCTTCTATTTTGAGTTTATTAGCTTTCTTCTCTTTCCTTTTCTGTTTGTTTTCTTCAGTTAATAGTCTCATTTTGGCTTCACTAGGTGGTGATCCAGCTCCTCTGCTTACTCTAGCATCCATCGTTATAAAAAGTTTCTACCTATGATTGTTTTCACATCTGTCTTCATTTACTCTTGTATATTTGTGGACATCTTTATGAGGAAAAATGTGTTAGCTGTTTTCATATTATTCCAAAAATCTATTAGTCTCTCCATTTGGAGAAGTGCTCTCCTTCTTTACCTATTACTCATCCTGTTGTTTCTACATTGTTGCATACTCAAGCATTTACTTTACTTATCCTCGTGGTGCTTGGGCAGCACATAAGGCCGAACTCAAGCATTTAAATCTCCTAAAAACGATTAGTTCCTGTTTAGGTTTGAGATTCTCTGCAGCTATTTGTAAATTGTTTTCGAAGATATCTTTTTCTTTCTTTGGTGGCATCTTCGCTTGGTCCCTAAGCTATTAATAATTTAATTTCTCTTCCTTTTGGTTTAATATTTACCTCTAATAGCAGTGGGCTTATAAATTTCCAACTTTCTAGTAGTTTTTCATGCCTTTTATGCACTAGGAGGCTTACTCCTGCTCTAGCTCTATCTTTGACATCTATTCCTGAGAAGATTAAAATATGATTTGGTCCTACATTTTCTATTCCTTGTCCTCTTTCATTGTTTCTGTAATACCCAAAATGTCTATTTTGGAATTTTTCCATGTCTTCAGCTAATTCTCACTCCTTTCCATTTATTGCCCTAACATTCCGTGTTCCAAAATCACAGTCCGTGTTCTTTTCCAGTCGTCTTCGAAATTTCAAGCCAGATATATCACTATATCTACTTCTTTGAATCAGTTTGGTTTTGGATAAACAAGGATTGGCCCACTGTACCCTAGGTAGATGGTGGGCCTGCCACCTTGAGGCCCCCTACCAGGCCTTTTTATTTTCTGTCAAGGTTGCTCAAAACCAGCCAGCAAGGCAGCAGGTTGTTATTTTCTGTCATTGTTAACTCCCTAAGCCTGTGGTCAACCAAGACGTGCCTGCAAGGCAGCAGGAGACTCGTGGAGGGTGGGACCGCTTGATCCTGATATAGGTGCTTACCTGTCCACTGCCCAGACAGATGATATTATGATATAAAAAAAACCTATGAAAAGCGCCTTTATGATACACTTTCGACATACTGTTGTGTTTTAGGCCTGCCTTTCTATATTTGAAGGGCTCCATCACAAAACGCAACATGTCTAAATGTCTCAAAACGAAGAAAAGTTAATTAAAATGTGTTAATCATCTTCATGATGTGTCATAGACAAAGAGGATGTTTAACAGTGATAACGACTTAAAACAGACGATTAGATCTATAATTTCATTAATTTTGTTTTACTAATGTGGCATATCCATCATGTGCATTCTTCACAAAACACGATATATCCAAACAATATGTGAAAGTAAATTTTTCTTTTAAAAAGGAAAAAAGAAAGAAGAAAACAGAAATTAAACAACATTGAATCAGTCATCAAACATGTTCATGGTGTTTTGGGTGATTAAAAAATGCAAAAGAAAAACATACTGAAACAAAGATTCAAAGTGTTAAAAACATTGAAGGATAATGCCTGTCATTGAACAAATTCGCACAGCTGGCTGTGGGCATGGCCGGATGTTTGTCGTATTGGCATATATCACGTATAGTGACGAAACGTCAAAGTGTCCAGCTGAAATGAACAAGATATATTGCGTTTTTGGAAAAAAAGAAACTGTTTACCGGTAGAGATTTCAAAATGAAATGTTACAAGGGCATTAAGTCATCTTTTTCAATTTTGGTCTATATCACATTTTGTGATGGGACCCTTCATTTTATGATGTTATTAATATCCAGTTGCTGTACAATTTATCCAAGAGATAAAGCTCTGTGATATTTTATCAAATCAGTTCTCAGGGGAACATATTAAAACAGATGAAAGTTAAGGGTCTATAAAGTGTGAATTTCTTATTCCACAGGATCTGGAAGAATAATCCTTAAAAATGTAATAAACAGAGATATATGAGATCCTTCCTGCCTTGCTCTCTTTGGCTTTTATGAGAAAGTGCTACACGCTACAAGATTGCTGCTATTGTTAATGTCGTTGTTGTTTACTACAATCATTATCTCAATGTCATTATACCCATACTCTTCTACATGTATGTATATAAATGTGTGTGTGTATGTGTGTATGTGTGTATGTACGTATATGTTTGTATGTATGTATGTATGTATATGTGTGTGTATGTATGTACGTACATGTATTAACATTTCCTCAATAGCTTCATACACCATACAATTTTAACTTAATATAAAACCTCTTATGAAATAATTTTACTTTGAATCTTAGTCATTTATTAGTAATATACAAACTATGTTATATTTCTACACCTTATAATATACACTTGGATTTCAACTACTGAAGGAATCAAACTAAGGTGCCAATGATGGACAATAAAGTTTATTATTAGTATTAATATTATCCATCACTTTTCCTTCGTAATAGAATTAATTTTGCATTCCTCCTTTTTATTTTGATTCCAGACAGTGTAAAATCAAAGATAAATGCTCTGTTATAGATGGATTTGTATAGCTGAGTGTTGTTTTCTTTTCGACATTGACAGCCTGTTGTATCTGACAAAGAAGTCAACAACCTCCGAGAGATGACATACGACACCACCCCCATCATGTCCACATACTTACTGGCTTTTGTGGTCGGAGAGTATGATTATGTTGAGAAAAGGGACGAGGACAATGTTCTCATTCGGGTCTACACACCTGTGGGAAAGTCAGAACAGGGAAGATTTGCCTTGGATGTGAGTTCTCTAATGGATCTTTTGCATTATTTTTCTCTATGCTAGTTGAGATGACAGTCAAGAAGGAAGTCTAAGTTATTGGCATCGAAGTGTTCTTAGATCTTGAAGTCGGTTTATTTTATTTTTATGTGTTTTAGCAGGTGAAATATAATTCGAAGCAGATCTTCTCAAATCAAATACAGCTTTCAAAAAGATTTAGTTACTTCAAAGAAAAGGTAATTGTCCTCATAACATTTTTGAGTGTTGTATTCGTTACTTCAAGATAAATCTGATTTATTCTTCTATCTAACCTCTTGCCTCTTAGGAGATGAAATCAAAACATATCTAAAGCCAAAGGTTATCTGAAATTGTTAAACGCAAATTAAAAATGTGTACTTGTAGATCATACAAACAGAAGCACGAAAACAAACCTGATATCTGGTTGAGGGCGGAAGGAAAAGGGGAAGATCACCCATATCCTGCATCGCCAACAGATAGTGTCATTGATGGCTATAGATGGTAGTAAAACTGATGTCATAGATCCTACATTGCCAACAGATCACCCATTGCCCACAAATGGTGTTATTAATGGCTAGACAGTAGTAAAACTGATGTCATTGATCCTACATTGCCAACAGATCACCCATTGCCCACAAATGGTGTTATTAATGGCTAGACAGTAGTAAAACTGATGTCATTGATTCTACATTGCCAACAGATCACCCATTGCCCACAAATGGTGTTATTAATGGCTAGACAGTAGTAAAACTGATGTCATTGATCCTACATTGCCAACAGATCACCCATTGCCCACAAATGGTGTTATTAATGGCTAGACAGAAGTAAAACTGATGTCATTGATCCTACATTGCCTACAGATCACTCATATCCTACATTGCCAACAAATGGTATCATTGGTGGCTATAGACAGTAGTAAAACTGACGTCATTGATCCTACATTGCCTACAGATCACTCATATCCTACATTGCCAACAACACTGGTGTCATTGATGGCTATAGACAGTAGTAAAACTGACGTCATTGATCCTACATTGCCTACAGATCACTCATATCCTACATTGCCAACAAATGGTATCATTGGTGGCTATAGACAGTTGTAAAACTGACGTCATTGATCCTACATTGCCTACAGATCACTCATATCCTACATTGCCAACAACACAATGGTATCATTGGTGGCTATAGACAGTAGTAAAACTGACGTCATTGATCTTACATTGCCTACAGATCACTCATATCCTACATTGCCAACAACACTGGTGTCATTGATGGCTATAGACGGTTGTAAAACTGACGTCATTGATCCTACATTGCCTACAGATCACTCATATCCTACATTGCCAACAAATGGTATCATTGATGGCTATAGACGGTTGTAAAACTGACGTCATTGATCCTACATTGCCTACAGATCACTCATATCCTACATTGCCAACAAATGGTGTCATTGATGGCTATAGACGGTTGTAAAACTGAAACTACCATCAGAGAAAGTCTGAAATTGTGAAATTGTCTGGATATTTAATTATTTGGGCGTGAGTATAGATATCGTAAGAGAACTAGTCTTGTACACAAGTCACTTGACGTTTCTCAGTCGTGAGATAGGCCATTGTCACATGTACGAGCTGCTCACTATGAACTGCATGATAATCATCTGCATGCACAAATTTTGAACCGCTTATCGGTGATAACGTGGACGTGAATTGCATCAACGGTAGAGTGAAGGTCTTCTTGAAGAGCAATGCACACACACATGTATCATATCAACACTTTGTGTAAACATTAGAACGTGTCATTGAGAATTGAGAGAAAGAATAACAAGAAGGGTATTTGTGGTAGTGTGATACATTTGTTTGTTTGATTGGATCTACCGTTATCCATTAGGGTGATGTCAAGGTGTGAAAGGAAAGCACTAGGACCTAACTGTATTGCCTTTCAATTCAACCTACATGTCTTTAATACATTCATAATGCTTTTTCAACAAACTTAAAAGATCTTTGTAATGCTGTATTTCATTTCATCGCTTCTAAGTCAGCTTTTGAAAGTGCCTAAAGCTGGTTATGTAGCCTTCTTCCATTCTATTTTCCATAAAGCATTTCAATGAAGACATAGCAGTTCCATTTCAGGCAATGCTGTCTGGTGCACTAGTTTTAAAAGTAACTATTTAACCTGTGTGCCATCATTGGTCTAGTGGTAACGCTACAGACCTTTAGATCATGAGGTCCTGGGTTTGAATCCTATTAATGCCTTATTTATCCCATGATGTCTTCGCTGGGGATAAACAAGTAAAATGCATTTTCCCACTAGATCCAAAAGCAAAAGGATACCAGCAGCCTAATAATAATAATAATAATAATATTTAATCCATGAAATAGCAATTTGTTGTTTGGTTTACAATTTGAATTCTTGACTTATTTATTAAATAAACCACTAACATACAACTGCTTATCTGTTCATTCACTTGTCTATTTTTATCCCGAAATACTACTGGCACACAAGATACACTACTAATTCATTTTAAATAAGCATTCAACTATTACTCAGCCATTCATTTACTAGTCAATTTCTATCCTGAAAGACTTGGGAGTAAAACCTGCGATAGACTGGTGTCCTATCCATGAGCAGGATGTCCAGCAAGGTCGGAAATATGTCGGAAATATGTTGATGTCTTGGATTTTAGTGAAAACAGGGTTTCATACTGAAAACAGGTTTCCGGAACATACGGAGAAATCATTGATGTCTTGGGTAGGAACAATTAAAACAAAATGGGAAAATGAAATGGGGCTCAGAATGATAGTGAAAACCATTTCCGGTTTCCGTGCATCAGGTTGAAACTAAACGAAATCCTTGAAAACAAAAAAAAATGTTTCCCGGTTTTAGCGAGAACATACCAGGAGAAATCATATGTTGAGGACCAGGGTGGGCAGGGTGAAGAAAGTCAATGTGAAAACATATGATGGCAAAACAAGAGAGAGACTGAGTCTGACATACGGTATGGGAAGAGAAAGAGAGAACAACGAATGTGTCTTCCAAGAGAAAGAGATAGAATCTTCCAGAAAGTCAATAAAACATAGTGTAGACATGGGTGGGAAAGGGTAGAACCGGGAAGAAGACAATCATGTACTATACGAGATTTAGATCTAGATCTAGATTCCGGTTTTATTGAAGAAGAAAGAAAGAGTGGGTGAGGTGGTTGCCAATATAATGGAGATTTTTACTAGGGGAGGATCTACATCTAGTTTTAAGTTTTTGATCCTGAGAAAGAAAAGAGACTGTGGGGGGTGGGAGGGGGAGAGAGATGATGGTGGCTAAAAGTAGAACAGAAGAAGATTTGTAACTGGCAGAGTTCAAGTTAGAGAAAAAGCCTTCCAAACTTCATTTTCTTCTCGGTAGGCCGAGTAAGTATTTGTGTGTGTGTTTAGGCTATGACATTGTCACTCTTGTGTTTGATTTATTTTTCGAAAGGAGGATTTAAAAAATAATAATTCATTTTTGCACTGTCTACATGTTTTGTGAAATGATAGGGGTAGATCTATCACTACTATCAGCTATCAGAATTATTTTTTTCTGAAAAGTGCTGAAATATTATTAATCCCAAGTGATTCATTAAAGAACTGTGAGATCACTTTTCATTTCATTGAGATGCACTAGAAAGTCATTTATTTATGATTTGAATTGACAATTTATAATAATGCAGTGAAATTGGAAATATTTACGCTGTTCTCCGTTTCTAGCATCAGGGGAGTATTTTATTTCCTAGGTAGGATTTTTGTGTTGAGGTAGGAAATTTTCAGTTGACTTTTGCTGGACACCCTGATGAGGTTATGTGTTATTACCTGTTTTGCCTCATGCTATCCCAAACAGGATAAGCTCCGGCTATATGTGCCATGGCAGCTTTCAACCCAGTGCTTCTCAATGCGCCCGCTTGTGCCTGGTAAAAATCTACCTCCATCTTTCCAATGCGCCCGAATGCTCCCGCAGTGATAACGAAAGTACATTATGATTTAGAACTCATTTTATAATGAAAATCAAATTCCTGAGCTAACATGCTTGACTTAGCAGAAGTAGCAATTGAATCAAACTGAAAGTAGCCGTTTACTGGATAAAAAGTATCGATTAGTAAATTTCCTGTGATTTTTTTTTAAGAAAAACGAAATTCCGGGACTTCAAAATTGAAAATCTCATCAATGGCTTTCGAATTTATGAATTCATTGTGGAATGAAGAAATTTTAGACAACACAGAGTTGACAAATGCTGATAATGTTGACTCTGGAGATGAATCAGACATTGATGTGGCATTTGAGAGTGGAAATCTAGATCTAGTGGGCGGGGATCCTGATGATCAAGTAACTGAGCCTCGTTCATCTGAGTGGTCTGGCACTTTGAAAAATGTGACTGTTGAACAATTTGCTGAATCTGTTGGCAGTGTTATTGATTTTGAGAACTTTCATAGTCCTTTATATGTGTTTGATTGTTATTTCCCCCTATATTTATATGAAATAATTGCTGATCAGACCAATTTGCATGCACAGCAGTGTCACTTGTTCGGATAACATAAAATTTTTCAATAATTTGCAATAAATATCAGGGGAAAATTTAAGACGGAGTATTTTTTCAATATTATGGTAACTTTATAATTTTTTTGCATCAGTACTATTGTTATAATGCATGCATGTTATATATCAAATAAAAAAGGAATCATTTCTTGATCTGAAAATATTTTTTATAATAATATATCATCATTGGTTTTAAAAAAATTAATTCTTTTGTAATCCTTGGTAGTTTGTTCATTAGAGTTATTTTCCTTGGCCTAGAAGTTGGAGATTAATTGACCCAGATTTGTTTGAGAAGCATTGGGTTAAGGAGCATTTCTTTTACTCAGTTAACTTGTGTCCCATTGTATGCCATTTTTTCATTTTATTTTATTTTATCCTGCATCGTATCCTTTAACAGGTGGCTGCTAAAACACTTCCATTCTACAAAGAATACTTTGGAATTTCATATCCATTGCCAAAAGTGGACCTCATTGCTATTGCAGACTTCTCTGCTGGTAAGGAGGATTTGTGCTATTCTTTAGAGTTTTTGTATTTGATTGAATTTTAGACTGTTATGCTAGGGATCAGGAGGTCCTGGGATTGATTCCTCACAGCGTTTAGTCTGTGTTGTGTTACTGTTGAGAAAGATAATCAACACGCTGTTTCAGATGCGAATAAGTACTGATATCAGCGAGTGAGTGCTGGACACGCTATTTCAGATGCAAATGAGTACTGATATCAGCAGTGAGTACTGGACACGCTGTTTCAGATGTGAATGAGTACTGATATCAGCGGGTGAGTACTGGACACGCTGTTTCAGATGTGAATGAGTACTGATATCAGTGAGTGAGTACTGATATCAGTACTGGACACGCTGTTTCAGATGTGAATGAGTACTGATATCAGTGAGTGAGTACTGGACACAGTGTTTCAGATGTGAATGAGTACTGATATCAGTGAGTGAGTACTGGACACGGTGTTTCAGATGTGAATGAGTACTGATATCAGTGGTGTGTGTACTGGACAGGCTGTTTCAGATGCGAATGAGTACTGATATCAGTGAGTGAGTACTGGACACAGTGTTTCAGATGCGAATGAGTGCTGAATATCAGTGGGTACTGGACACAGTGTTTCAGATGCGAATGAGTACTGATATCAGCGAGTGAGTACTGGACACGGTGTTTCAGATGTGAATGAGTACTGATATCAGCGGTGAGTACTGGACACGGTGTTTCAGATGTGAATGAGTACTGAATATCAGCGAGTGGGTACTGGACACGGTGTTTCAGATGCGAATGAGTACTGAATATCAGCGAGTGGGTACTGGACACGGTGTTTCAGATGTGAATGAGTACTGATATCAGCGAGTGAGTACTGGACACGGTGTTTCAGATGCGAATGAGTACTGATATCAGCGGTGAGTACTGGACACAGTGTTTCAGATGTAAATGAGTACTGATATCAGCGAGTGAGTACTGGACACAGTGTTTCAGATGTAAATGAGTACTAATATCAGCGAGTGAGTACTGGACACAGTGTTTCAGATGTAAATGAGTACTGATATCAGCGAGTGGGTACTGGACACAGTGTTTCAGATGCGAATGAGTACTGATATCAGCGAGTGGGTACTGGACACGGTGTTTCAGATGTGAATGAGTACTGATATCAGCGAGTGAGTACTGGACACAGTGTTTCAGATGTAAATGAGTACTGATATCAGCGGTGAGTACTGGACACAGTGTTTCAGATGTAAATGAGTACTGATATCAGCGAGTGAGTACTGGACACAGTGTTTCAGATGTGAATGAGTACTGATATCAGCGGGTGAGTACTGATATCAGCGGGTGAGTACTGATATCAGCGGGTGAGTACTGATATCAGCGGGTGAGTAAAACTACGACATTAACGGCCTTTTCAGAAGGTGATATATAAATCCTGTTTTGTTTCACGCTGCAGAAACCATGATGCTCCGATCATGTGTGCTTCATAAGTCTGGAAAGGAACTTGGACTGTTTTATTTGAAAAGAAACAGTGCTATGCCAAACTAAAGGCTATAAGACTATTTGACAGCCTGATTCAAAGTTTAAAAGTTAAAGATGGATTTATGATCCGTATCCCGCACAAGTGCAGGCTCACCGACCACATCATTTATCCCCATGGCCTAAGTTCTTCTCAACTCCCTTAGGAGCATACAGTACAGCAGCCTAATAATCTGACAAAATCTTTCACTTTTACCTATAGCTGAGCACTCATTCACTTAAATTATTTAATGAAATTGAATGAAATAGAATGCAGCCTAACATTCCCTGACATCCAAGCCTTGTGCCACTCCTTATGAAGTGGTCATCCATATTCTCATGGAATGTCAGAAACACGATGCTGCTCCTCCTCCCTGCCAATCCATCCATGTCTCTGTTCAGAAGCAGCCTCAATGGAGAGCATGTGTTAATTCTTTTACATGGCACTGGTCCGAAGGGCAATATATATGATGTGTGTTTCTTTTTGTGAACAGTATAGATCATTTGAACAGTATAGATCATTTGCATATTCTTTAGTATTTTTTTTCACTAGTATTGCTTATCTATAAATCCAGCTAAAGCTTCCATTCTCTCAATCAATTTATACTCACTCACTTCATTTATGATGACTTGAAACTGTGTGTGATTTCAGTTTATACTCACTCACTTCATTTATGATGACTTGAAACTGTGTGTGATTTCACTTTATACTCCTCACTTCATTTATGATTTGAAACATTTCATTTATACTCACTCACTTCATTTATGATGACTTGAAACTGTGTGTGATTTCAATTTATACTCACTCACTTCATTTATGATGACTTGAAACTGTGTGATTTCAATTTATACTCACTCACTTCATTTATGATGACTTGAAACTGTGTGTGATTTCAATTTATATTCATTCACTTCATTTATGACTGACTTGAAACTGTGTGTGATTTCAGTTTATGTTATAACGCTTCTCCTTGGTTACAGGGGCTATGGAAAATTGGGGTCTCATCACTTACAGGAGACTGCCTTGTTGGTGGACCCTGAGAACAGCTCTGCTCGCATCAAACAGTGGGTGGCCCTAGTGGTGGGACACGAACTGGCACACCAGTGGTTTGGCAACCTGGTTACCATGGTAACGCATCGTTTTGATATTTTTTTCTTTCTCCTTTCTTTTTGTGTTCTAAATTCAAACATCAGCATTCTTAAGTGTTAGCGTTGTTATTGAAGGAGCTGGAACATTGAAATTTGGGTTTTTGTTGGTATCTGTTTCTTTCATTGTCCTTGACCTAGTACAAGAAGACTGTCTGCCTGATGTACTGTAGATGATAAACACGTAGTATAGGATGGGCAAATTAAACAAAGGCATACAATACATGA
This sequence comes from Doris montereyensis, assembly GCA_037039925.1. Taxonomy (NCBI): domain Eukaryota; kingdom Metazoa; phylum Mollusca; class Gastropoda; order Nudibranchia; family Dorididae; genus Doris; species Doris montereyensis. The sequence goes on along the minus strand of JAXRKP010000289.1, from coordinate 345,720 downwards.
CTATGCATTGGAGAGTGCGTGTGAGAGGAAGAGAGAGATTGAAATTGAAATTTTAGGGATAAATCCAGGATTACCTACCTCAGACATTTTAACAAAGAAAAATATTAATTAATGAGTTAATCAGAAACAAAAGCATGGCAAGAGAGAAGGCTCTTGAAGTATACTTATACACCTTCACACATTTTTTATTAGAACTAAGTTTAAGTAGCAACGTGAGTGGCCATCAATATCTGCCAATAGATTCAATACAGGGCCCCTTGCACTCTAGAAACTCCTAAAATATCCTAGAATCCCCTTTTTTCTTTTTCAACTTTCTAGAATTTCAACTCCTCTCACAGTGCTGCCAACCCACTGCTGAAAAAGCAAATTTGTACTTTATTCAAGACTACGTGGGTGGTTGGCGGGGCTACTGGTAGGTCCTACTCCTTTCCTATTCATTCTTTCATGTATTTCTTTTATCGTGCTGTTTCCTCTTAGTTCATACTGGGATTACCGCATAGATTGTAAGCTTTTTGAGCTTGTTTTTGTTGATTGTCCAGTCCTCATTAAGTTTTGTTAGCATAACAATATTTTCAATTTACAGGCTTTTCCTTTTTTTTTGGCAAGCAATCTCCCACTTTTCCTGTTCATGGGGTCGGCAGCTCTGCTCTCAGCTTGACATTCTCTTACCTGTTGAGACCGTGGTGTTGATTTTTATTTCTACATCTAACTTTTGATAAGGTGGCTAGCCTGCTGGGCTTTTCATCACAGGGCCCTGGATTCGAATCCTAGCAAAACTTGGTCTGACTTTGTGTTCCTTGGAAAAGACACATAACTCTCTCGAGTCTGACTAAGGAGATTCGAGCAAATTTGACAGATGACGAAGTGGGTCATTTTAACATTGTCAGTATTTTCATTATAAATTAGTTTTGCATTATTGTTGCCCCAGAAGTGATAAAAAGGGTCTAAATTTATGGTGTATAACAAAAAATGTACATAGAATCACTTTTGAATGAAAAAAATAGTGTGTAAACACAACATTTTTCTTGAGATTGCATCACGTCGGCCGCCGTTTTTGTTTACCTTTCTGATGTTGTGAAGTCAAGCTGCTACTTCAAAATCTTCTCTTCCAATCAAAACATGACGAAACATGGGATAATTTTGGTTTAGATGACTCCTCTAGTGAGTCAGAAGATGTCTGGACCTCTGGTTTGGATTTATCTGACCAGGAGGGGAGAAAATGATCCACTGTTGAGGGACCTACTGAGCGCACCTCAAACGTAAGTATTTTCAATGTCGATAGTGTGGTTGTGATGTGTTCTGATGCATATTATTTCGTTATTTTGAGTAAAATCCATTGTTTCTTCACATTTAGCTACATTTTGAGATAAAATACTCTGGGAAAGATGTGTGTCTGACTCATAATTTAGATTTATAGATTAGATCTATCTACTGAACTAGGGTGGCATACTTATGAAATTTGACCTCAAAGTTAGGTCAGGGTCACGCCCACCTTATCAGCTGTGTGTGTATAGTGTAAGAACTAGATCAGTTTAAGCCTACTCTTTTTTCTTGCTCTAGAAACTGATACATGTGGTTGGCCTAGCTGCTAGATCTGGATTAACATTTTTATGTAGATCTAGGTTTTAAACTCATTTCTCTGTAACATTTGAATGATAGATCTACTTGTATTGAGCAGCCAATAATACTTTTGTTTCCTACATATAGCCTTTTTACTTGAAACTTCCTCTATTTTGTTCAGTCCCCTACAGGCTCAGGTAAAAAATAGAACTGGGCATCAGGTAATGAGGTATGGTGACGAGGACAGAGGACCTGATTTGCCAATTCCTGCCTTTCGTTCCGAGAATCCCCCAGGCCTTCTAATTCCAGAAACCGGACCAGAGGAGACACGGGTGATTACATGACTGCAGGTAAAGTAATGTATCCCAGTAAAAAGAAAGGTCTGGATGGAGGCTCAAGGGCATAATTGTAATTTGGTTTCACTACAGTATAATATTATTTATTGATTAGTTAATTTTTGTAAGAAGCCAACCTCTATCACGTTGATGCTATTCCTGATTCTGGTTGAAACTAAGTTTCACATTATTCCTTTCCTGGCGGGGTCTGATGCCATTTCATAGGTATTCTATTGGAAAGGGGGAGGGTTTTTAAAAATTCTAGTTGAGAAAATAAATGGTAGGTCTGATTGAACATTATGTTTCTGGAGTCAGCCTTTAAGACAATCTCAGTTGTTTAGCAGAAGAACTCTATTTGATATTTGACAATTATAAAATTCTTCTGCTCTCAAATTTCCTTGGGGCCTGAGTCATTTGTACAATGGGCTCGACAGGACTGCTAAAAACAATTGTGATAATATCATAATGAATTATGATGTCATTTTTGTTATTGATATTGTATGTACATATGCAGCTGAATCCTTTTTATCCTTTGCAGGATTTTGTCATTCATTTCTTTGTTTACAGATGTTGATACATATGAATTACAATAAACTTAAAGGGTATTTTTGTTTTGTATTTTTCTTTTTGCAGGCTCATTCTACAAAAACTATTGTTCACAGCGACCCTCATGGACATGCTCTGTGATCATACGGACAAATATCATGAGACACCGGCAGCCAATAACCTGTCCCTGGCATGTTACTGGCTAGATCTGACCTCAAAGAACTGTACAATTTTTTTTGCTCTTTTAATGTACATGAGTTTGATTCAAGTTCCGAGAATTGAGTTGTACTGGTCACCAAAGATTTTTTTCCATGGTCTGTGGGGAAGGGCTTTTATGTCTAAGTTTAAATGCAAACAAATCCAGTCTTTTCTCAAAGTGTCCGACCCCAGTATGGAGAACAGGACGGATAAAATTGCAAAAGTTCAATTTTTGACCCAGTATATTAGAAGAAAATGTATGAAGCTTTGGCAACGGCATGAACAGATTTTGTATAGATGAAAATATGGTGGCTAATATTAATAAGGGAAGTTATAGTTTTAGGGACTACATTAGAGGTGAACCAACTAAGGGGAATGAAACTTTGGCTTTTAGCAGATTCGATTACGTGATACACATACAATGTTGATGTTTGTTTACCTAGGAAGGTGAGAAAACATTGGATTTGGTTTAAGTTATACTGTTGTAATGAATCTATATAAAGGTCTGTTTAGACAAGGTTACAAACTATTTTTAAATAACTTTTTATACATCTGTTTTTTGCATGTGGTACAATTTTGACAGTAGGAAAGGTTTTCCGGTGGAATTAAAAAATCACAAACAATTTAATAAAGATAGTGAAAGGGGAGGGGGTGTGAGATGTATTAGAAAGGGAAAATGTAGGGTTTATTCAGTGGAAAGATAATGAAGTAGTTAATATTATAACAGCCATGCACAATAAAATAACGGACAAGTTGTTATGTAAATTGTAAGAGATGATCTAAGGTAAACAGGAAATTTAGGCATATGCAAGTTAGTCAACCAGTAGCAAGTAGGGATTATAATAGATTTATGGGTGGGGTGGATAGATCTGATGAGATGATTTCTAAATATGAAGTTTTAAGAAGAACAGCAAAGTTTTGGAAAACACTAATGTATCCCATGTTAGATGTTGCTAGGGTAGATGCTTTTATAATGTTTCAAGAATTTAGAAAACTCCCACAAAACATAAATAGACCAGAGCTTTTTAGATCACAAAATTATTCCCAATTTGAATTTACATAGAATTGATAGAAAAACTAGCTAATCTAGATGCAAATATGGCAGTGTCTTTATATGAGAGAAAAAGATTGTCCCTAGATGCTCATGTTGTTGTTCCAGAGCTCTGTGAAAGACGTAAAAATTGTGTTCTTGTTGCCGTCTTTATAAAGTAGAAAGGAAATCTAATAACGTATGTAAGAAATGTAATAAGCACTTTTGTTATAACAAACATAGAAATTGTTTAGTTGATGATCACCTTTTGACCCTGGAGATCTAATTGTAAATTAGTCTTTGATTTTATAGTTTTGGTTTCATTATACTTTCCTTTTTTTATAGAACCAATGAATCAAAATGCACTACTTTTGAATATGTTTTAGATCATTGTAATTATACTGGAAGACTATTATAACTAGTTGTTGTTTCCTTTGTTGACCAGTACAAGTCAAATCATGTTCATTTGATTATTACACTTTGATTTTTTTCATCCCTGAGATGTATTTTTTTCTATAAATGTCTTTTTCTCTTTTTTCAAGGGGCTATTTCTTTTCACATAGTCAATGGTGTCAAATTGATCCTTCTGTAAAAAAAAATGGCAAAAAATAGCCATTATGGGTAGCTCTTTTTTTTTTTCAAATTTATTTTCAGTTGATCTTTGTGGACATACATTATTTTCCCAAGATGTGGCCTGTTACATCACAGTTTTATATGTCTCTATTGATTGAAGGGACTATTTATGATCCACTTCTTTTGGAATATCCAATGAAAGCAAGTTGGAATATAAAAAGCATCAGTTCGTGTCAATTTATAAGCTTTTTTCGCTCCTATGTTTATGTGACTCGCTAAGTCACCTGATTTTCTTTACCGTTTTTTCACTTTCTTATCATGTATGAAATATATTTGCAAAATCATTATTTGTACTCCTTTTTCGTTCAAATTTGGACTGAAGATGTAAAAATCTCTATGTCATCAATGTAATAAACAAATATTTCAATTCTATTTACAAATTTTTTTCCCTTTATACTGTTCCTCTTTGCATGTAAAATTTGTGCATTTTCGTCTAAAAAATAGTAACGTGAAATAGGTCACTGTTGTCATTTACATTAATTTAAACAAAATTTTGATTGTGTCACTAGAAAGACCAATTCATTCCAAACAAATCCATACCAAACATGTCTACATTTGTGTGGTTCTTTGGACCTTAACCCTTGTACTTTCAACACTCTTCATTCTTATGTGAAAAAGACATGGAGATGTATTTTGACATATGTGACGTTTGACAATATAACCATCAACACAATTAATCTGTGTAATTGGTCAGAATAGAGGCATTCCCAAAGCCGTCTTTGAGTGAACTGCAGTGCAGTTATATACGGGACCCGCCACTAACGCTTTGTCTTGCTGGAAGGCCGGGAGTGATGCAAATGTACGGGACCCGCCATTACATTAGCGTAGGTGTGCTTAGAGTGACCAGCGGCATGCAAATATACGGGACCCGCCTGAAAAGGGTTAATAAGGGGACTAATCAAAAGCAGTCCATAATTTGGCAACTTATTCTAAAAAACCGTAGAACCCGAGAGAGTTAACATACTTTTCCCCTTTCCACCCAGGTGTAAATGGGTATAAGCACTAGCTTGAGAGTGAAAAAAACTGCTTCAGACTAGCATCCTGTCCAGGAGATGATCACCTGTTGGGCTTCATGTTATAGAAAGCAGGATGCGCTCCCGACTCTATGGGCTGTAATGGTCTTGAAGAAACTTCAATCAAAGCACAGCAATATTGTTTCAGTGTTCAAGTAAATTTTAGATCTTTGAACTTAAAAAGCATTGATTCTCTTTGAGAATCTTTTAGAAAACCTAGAATCTCCTAAAATTTTAGAATCACTGAAAGCTGTCAGTCATTATTTATTATTAGGAGGATCCTACTACATTAACTCCTATAATTATATTCACGTCTTTTATCCTTCCAGGAATGGTGGACTCACCTTTGGCTCAATGAAGGTTTTGCTTCCTGGATTGAGTATCTATGTGTGGATTTCTGCTTCCCTGAGTATGATGTGTGGACACAGTTTGTAAACAATGACCTGGGCAGGGCCTTGGAGATGGATGCCCTTGACAACAGTCACCCCATTGAGGTATAAACCGTACTTTGATATGGTAACACTTTTATTTTGTGGGATGGTTTAAAGATGGATTTCTGGTCTATATCCTCGTACAAATATAGGATCACCAACTGCATCATTTATTTCCCCAGTAGGTCACTTTATTAAATATTCCTGTCAACTTCCTGGGAGCGTATAGTCCAGCTGCCTGTTAGGCACTTCATTCTAACACTAACAAGATTCACACCTGAATCAAGAGATGAAAACAGAGTATAGTACCTTTCTTAAGAGATTACATTGTGAAAAAGTCCTCTGCAAGCTTTGATTGTTTACTCTAATGACATGTCATACAAAATAACTGATAAATCAACCCGGACTCCCACGTATTACACAGTGACCTTATCGTGCTTGCAATGAGCCTACGGTGATATTGGTTTTCATCTAGATCGTCTTTGCCCGTAACCTAATGGAAAGTTAAACTTTTTCTTTACCTTTCCAACTCAATAGATTTGCACAGCATAATGCTTTATTGTGTATAAACTTGTTGTGGTTGAATGCATAGCTTTTATTTGATTTGATTTACCCACATCCACAACTAAGGTGATCTCTGGGTTTTTGATATGATTTTTAGTTTTGTCCAGACTGCCCTGTAAACAACCAAGGGATCTTTAACGTGCACAGAATGTTGTGATCTGCACACAGCCTCCTCTTCATTGCCTCTCCACTGGGACTAGGTGTAACTCGAAAAAATTTCAACCGTCAGCAGGGCTTGAACCCATGACCTTTTGGTTGAGAGGCCGACACCTTGCCTCTGGACTACTGAGTCCTCCGTGTCAAAAGGAAAAGTGGGTTGAAAGTACCAGTATGTGTTTTAGTGCTACACTTGCGTCCTTTAGTGAGTTGCTTGAACTTTTGTAGTCAGAGGGTGGACATTATAAAAAAGAGATTTAAAAGGTAAAGAAAATTTAATGATTTGCCTTTTTTTGTCTTTTTTGTCTTTTCACAGGTTGAGGTGGGCCACCCGTCAGAAGTGGATGAAATCTTTGACGCCATTTCCTACAGTAAAGGTTCCTCAGTTATTCGCATGCTTCATGACTTCATTGGCGACAAGGTGAGCGTTTTTGTCACATGTCTGTAGACGAGTCAACCATCCTGTTAGATCGGTGCCCTTTACTTAAATTTGTTTTCTTATTTCCGCATTCCTCTGGATTGGGTCCTTTCCACCCCATCCCCAATAGTGTAATTTACACTGACGGCGTTGCTTTTAAGTTGGGGACAAGGAGGGTTAAGAAGCAGTAGTTAGCTAAAATTTCTCCATTTGTCTAATAAAGACAGGATCAGAGAATATCTCGTGGCAATATCCCCCATGGTTCATCTACCAGGGTGTCCAGCAAGGTTGGAAAATCGGATATATGTCGGATTTTTCATGCTCAGGTCTGAAAGGTCTGAAATGGTCGGAAATTGATGTCTTGGGTAGGAAAACAGATAGGAAATGGGGCTCAGGTAGTAAAAACAGGGTTTCCATGCGTCAGGAAAATCCTTGAAAACGAAAAAAAAAAAAAAAGTTCGAGAAAATACCAGGGGAAATGATGTATTGAGGACGAACATGAGGGAAAATCAGGGAAATCGAAGTAGACATGAACAATTATCAGCACCATGAAAATAAAAAATATGAATAAGATCGTGGACGATGAATGATCATTTTGTCATCCATTTTCAGTCATGCATGCTTTGCTGTTTGGCGATTCTTTGATGTTGAAACTAAACGATTCCGATACCTTCTTTAAAATTGTAAAGTTTGCCTGGGGGAATTAGTATCGGATTTCGTCACAGTTTTCAATACTTTCTTTAGTTTTAGTGCCTATACAATACCATGAACTGCTTATCTACGTCCCAGCCTTCTTTCTTCAATTTAACTTTTACTTTTACTCTGGAAAGATTAAGAATGCTGTGTGTTAAAAACCGATCGAGCAGGTTGTTGTATGGTTTGGTCAAAGGGAGAGAGACAGAGGGCAATGTGCATATTTTAAGCCCGATCGCGCAAGTGTGTGTGTGTAAGAAGGCTAGACAGAATGTTTGTGTGTGCTTAATGCGACCAATCGTGCATGTGTGTATTAGTATTAGAGAGAGAGAGTATATATGGAGAGTCGGGAGTTTACGGATGACCGAAAGGCAAATGCAAGTGTTTAGTAAGAATAGAGGAGGTTGGATGATCGAAGGAATATTAATATCATGCAGGCACAGCCTGATAGCAGAATAGAGGTGGGGAAGGGGAGAGCGTGAAGAAAGTCGATGTGAAAACATAAGTTTTGATCCTGAGACAGAAAGAGAGAGATCTGGTGGGAGGGGGGGGGTAGTTAAAAGTAATACAGAGGAAGATTTATAATTGGCAGAGTTCAATCAAGTTATAGAAAAAGCCTTCCAAACCTCATTTTCTCCTCGGTAGGCTGAGTAAGTATTTGTGCGTATGTTTAGGCTATGGATATTGTCACTCTTGTGTTTGATTTATTTTTCGAAAGGTGATTAAAAAAAAAATTTTAAAACTATTTTTGCACTGTTTGCATGTTTTGTGAAATGATAGGGTAGATCTATCACTACTAGATCTATGAGCTATCAGAATTATTTTTTTTCAGAAATGTGTGGGAAAATGCTGAAATTAAGTGAAATATTATTAATCCAAAGTGATACATTAAAGAACTGTGAGATCACTTTTCATTTCATTGAGATGCACTAGAAAGTCATTTATTTGTGATTTGAATTTACAATTTATAATAATGCAGTGAAATTGGAAATATTTACGCTGTTCTCCGTTTCTAGCATCAGGGGAGTATTTCATTTCCTAGGTAGGAATTTTTTTGTGTTGAGGTAGGAAATTTTCAGTTGACTTTTTGCTGGACACCCTGATCTACATTCCCTGACTGTTATTGTACCTTCAACCCTGGCATTCTTCCTATGTATGATTTTCAATAATTTTTTCATGTTTATTTTTCCTTTTCGCTCTTAATGGATTAGGATTTCAGAGGGGATGAACATGTACTTGACCAGACACCAGTACAAGAACACTTTCACAGAAGATTTGTGGGCTGCTCTTGAAGAAGCAAGTGGTAAGCCAGTGGCTGCCATCATGAGCACCTGGACCAAACAAATGGGCTTCCCCTGTCCTCAAGGTAAGAAACAAGGCTCCAGTAGTAGCACTGACCACACAGTAATAACATTGACTAATCACTAATACGACTAACAACATAGTAATAACATTGACTAATGAATAATACCATTAACAACATAGTAATAACAATGACTATTCAGTAATAACATTGACTAATGAATAATACTATTAACAACATAGTAATAACATTGACTAATCAGTAATACTATTAACAACACAGTAATAACATTGACTATTCAATAATACTATTAACAACACAGTAATAACATTGTCTATTCAATAATACCATGAACAACACAGTAATAACATTGACTATTCGGTAATACCATTAACAACACAGTAATAACATTGTCTATTCAATAATACCATGAACAACACAGTAATAACATTGACTATTCGATAATACCATTAACAACACAGTAATAACATTGACTATTCGATAATACCATTAACAACACTGTAATAACATTGATAAATCTGTGACAACATTGACCACTGTACCACCCACTACTAATATCGACCTCTCAAGAATATTGTTGACCAATCTTGTAGTGGTGTTTGTGATGTGTTTGTAAATTTCTTCTGTGACATCTTTTTTGACCAGGTCACCCAAACGCAAGAGGGTAAAAACCGCAAACTCAAAGTGACCCAAACCAAGTTCACTGCCAACGGTGCTGTGCCCAGTGAGAAGTACCATTGGATGGTGCCTGTATCGGTGTGCACCGAGTCGGCTCCCGACCAGGTGGTAAACTTGGGCCTGCTAGAAAACGAAAGCCAGGAGTTCTCTGTTGCTGGTGTCGGTCCCAAAAGTTGGGTCAAGGTAAGAAAAACCAGTGGGAACAGTTTCTTACCCTGTCATTTCCTGCATTTGTTTTTATGGCTTTGACTTGAGCCACTGGGGCCACCATGCCTTTAAAAATGAACTGTTTTGGATTTGAAGCATATTATATTTTCACAAGTCTTAAGATCACTGAGAATTTGCTAGGATGTCATTTTTGTCAGAACATAATATCTTACAGTTTAGCTGGAATTGATAAAAGGCCTTATACGAACACAGAAGTTGTGTTAGTCATATCTATTAATGTTGAACCAACCATTTGTCTTCCTTTAATCAGTTAAGTAAACGTAACGTTCCTTCGAGACAGGGGACTTGGTAGTCCAGAGGCAAAGTGTTGGCCTTTCAATCCAAAGGTACTGGATTCAACCCTGTCAACAGTTGAAAATTTTTCTTGAGTTTACGAGTTCAATCTACCCCCTGGTGCAAGTAGGTAGATCGACACCTAGTCCCATTAGAGACAGATGATAAAAAGAAGATCCCGTGTGAAGATCACAACGCTCTGTGCACGTTAAAGATCCCTTGGCTGTTTAGAGGGCAGTCCTACCAAAAACCCTGAGATCACCCAAATCAAATCCTTTGAGGCCATTACCGCCCATAGAGCCCGAGCGTACCCTGGTTTCTGTAGCATGAAGCGGAACAGGTGATAATAATCACCTCCTGGACAGGACGCTAGTCTGATGCAGATTTTTACTCCCAAGCTAGTGCTTGTACCCATCTATCACCTGGGTAGAGTGGGGAAAATGCATGTTACGTGTCTTTCCCAATGAACACAACATTGAACCTAGCTTTATCATTCAATCAGAAAACTGTTATATCCTTACCTGTCAGTCCCAATTTCCAATTATCTTATCTTGTGCAATCACACGTGTTGCCTTTACTAATCGTCTTGATGGCCTGTGCGTGCGATGACTCAAATTTCCTATAAAAGTTACGAAAGGATGTCTTTCTCTTATTGTTAAAGAGCTTTTGCATTGCGCCTCAGACTAAATCATATGCTGCCACAGCTTTTGCTAATTTTTCTCACTGTCTTCATTTCCACAGCTCAACGCGGGTTCTGGTGGCATGTACCGTGTCATGTACCCCAACGAGATGCTGGAAGCCCTGGTCCCCGCCATCAGCTCACTCTCTCTGCCTCCAAAGGACCGGCTGAGCCTGCAGTCTGATCTTTTTGCTCTGGTAAGAACAGCTGCCTAAACCACGCCATGGCAGTATAATAATACAGGGATGTAAATCTTTCAGATTTCCTCTGATTTCAGATTATTTGAGCTTTTCTACTTTAAACATATTTTTCTCTTAAATTTCCTTCCTTTCCTTTTGACTAAAAATATTTTTATGGTCGTTTTTATTAACGGGTCTGGTGGTGTTTAGCACAACAGGATTATAAATCATTATATTCCAAACTCCAGGCCAATCGCAGGTTTTCATGAGACCTTAGTACTGACACGAGAAGATTTCAGATAAAAAGAATCGTAACCTTCTTTATGTCCTTTCAGGTTTTTCGAATTTTTTTTATCTGAAATCTACTACCACATTTGTTGTGGAAATAGACTTTTGGCGAAGTACTTTGGGATATCACTATCGATGTTGTGATGCACTGACACTATCGATGTTGTGATGCACTGACACTATCGATGTTGTGATGAACTGACACTATCGATGTTGTGATGCACTGACACTATCGATGTTGTGATGCACTGACTTGGCTCTTGCTACACAGTCACATCTTTCAGTTGTGTTTGTGGTCTATGATTTTTCATTCTTTCATTCCAGCAAAAATCGAAACTAAGTCATTTTACATTTCCTATTGCGTTATTTGCATTTTATATTATCCTATTTGTGGGTTATTGTGATTTAGAAGTCTAATCTAGAGCTAGATCTAGATGTCACCTGCAAGTGATTGACACATAAAAAGCTTGCTGTGTTATCTCAGAAGTGCCCTCCTTGCAGTGACGGGTTGTCCCAGCCATTTGCATGAAAAACTAAATATGTGCAAGGGGTGAAGCTGGGATTTAGATGTAGTTAAAAATCTATAAAACCTGTGTTTTCTGAAAGTTAAAAGAATAAGGAATTCATATTGAAAATTTATGACAACAAAGGAAACTTAAACTAAGGACTAAACAGAAGCAGCGATAGCTGTGCAATCAACTTGGGCTTGCAGGAAGTGTGTTGAATGGGAAAGTGTCACTTTGACAAATAATAGCGAGGCTACTGGGAAAGCTACGAGCTTAAGATAAATTGTAATCTCATTGGCTGTTGTTTAACTATGAACTCAAAAGGTCAAAGTATGTCATAAACCATTTAAGGAAAGTGGAAATTTCCATTCAAGAAGCCTAGGTGTCTGGCCCTAGGGCCTGCGCGCTTCCCGGCCAATGACGATGGCCCTAAATATGGGGTCTGCGCGCTTCCCGGGACAATGACGATGGCCCTAAATATGGGGTCTGTGCGCTTCCCGGGCCAATGATGATGGCCCTAAATATTGGGTCTGCGTGCTTCCCGGGCCAATGACGATGGCCCCAAATATTGGGCCTGCGTGGCCAATGACGATGGCCCTAAATATGGGGCCTTCTGCGCTCCGGGCCAATGACGATGGCCCTAAATATGGGGCCTGCGCGCCTTCCCGGCCAATGACGATGGCCCTAAATATGGGGCCTGCGCGCTCCCGGGCCAATGACGATAGCCCTAAATATGGGGCCTGCTTCCCGGCCAATGACGATGGCCCTGAATATGGGGTCTGCGTGCTACCCGGGCCAAACCATAACACGTCCTAAATAAAGGGCCTACGCTCTTTTGGGGTGTTAAGATCAATCTGTTTGAGTGAAGTGATCTAGATCTGGAATCTAACTCTAGCTCTAGATTCTAAATTTTTTATGGCGGTTTGACGCAGTCGTAGGAGCACTAGATCTAGATCTCAATTTCTCTAGAACACCGAGCAAGACAAAGTTTTAATCTGTTAACAAGCTCTTTATGCGCTGATCTTATAACCCCAGAATTCCTTGTAGCCAAAACCAATGGCCTAGGGAGCACTGCATAATTATAGAGAATTCCCTTGGGGCACACCCTTTTCAATAAATTCCCAACCACTAACAGTGCTCCCAAGCTTCACTTGCTGCTTTCTATCTGAAAGATAACTTTGGAGCAGAGAAACAGAGTTTTGCGATAAACCATACGCCGATAATGTGTACAAAAGAATGTTGTGGGGCAAACAATCAAAGGGTTTGGCTAGATCCATAAACATGGCAGCGACAGTGATTTCTATCCAAGGATAGCTTCCAGTCTTCTATAAGGCTAAGTATAATCGTTTGCCACCCATGGCTTTTTCTAAAAGCACAAAGAATATCATGAAAAATATAATTAAAATATTCGGATAGCTGAAGTGTCATGACTTTTTCAAAGATCTTGGAAATTATAGGTAGGATGTTTACTGGTCTGTAATTTTTTTTATCTAATGGGTCATTTAAAAAAAATAGTGGTATGACTTGTGCCATCTTTGATTTATCTGGAAATGTACTTGTTCTAATAGAGTTGTCTATGATATTGCAAATGTGCTCATTCAATATTAGGGCTCTGGCTTTAAGGAGTTTGGCACTTTCTGACATTTAAATTATTGATAATCTTTCCAATTGTTTCAGGGTTAGTTTCTTTGAATTCAAAGTTTGGTACTTTTGGCGTGTTTTCTTTTATGGCCTTAATGCTAGGTGTAATTCTGATTCTAGTGATATGCTGTTACCAATGTCTTTCGCAACGTTGACAAAAGAAATTGTTCAAAGTTTTGCACACTTCTTGTGTATTATTTACAACTTTGTCATCCTTTCTCAGAATTATTTTATGCTCACTGATTTCATTTTGTTGGAAAGAAAGGGCTTTATAGTGCGCTCAGAAATCCCTACTCTTTTGGCCACCGGTGCAGCGGTCAAGAAAGTATTTTTTGATATATTTTCTCTTCAGTTTTGTGACACGATTTCTACATTCTTTAAAAAGTTGCCCAACTTTCTTTGTTCTTATCCTTTTGGTATTTGTTGTATGATCGTTCTTTTATGATATATGGCCTTTCTGAGTGTGCTATTCATGTAAGGCACAGCAGTATTTTTATGCAGGTACCTATGTTTGATAGGCGCATGTTTATTTGCTACCGAAAGTACATTTTGTATGAGGTCTTCATATTGAGTATTAACATCTATATCATTTTGAAATCCATCGGTCTTACTGGTCATAGTAAATTTTAAATCTTCTTGGTATTTTTCTGAGTCAAAAGTTTTAAAACTTCTATAACATTTCTTTATTGGTTTTACGTTTGGAATTTTTCGTTTAATACATGTTGAGATAAAATTGTGATAGTCGCCACCCCTGTGCTGAAATGTACCTGTTTATCACACAATTCTATTTTGTTAGTGAGAATTACCCCAATAAGGGATGGGTTGTGTATATGTTTGAAACATGTACTTTGGGTTATCACATTATTTATATCGTAAATGTCACAAAGATCTTCAAGTTCTTTTGACTTCTCAACACATTTCATGTTAAAATTGAGGTCTCCTATGACAATAACATTGTCGTATGATTCCGTTGCTGTCTCCATCATCCTAGTAAAATGGTTGGTGAAGTAAGCCGGGTCACTGCTGGTGGTCCGTATACAGCAAGAATCAGCCATTTTGAGTTAGAGTTTCAAGGCAGGAAGAAAACAGAAATCTTCGTTTAGATCATGGGCTTAAAGAGATCTTACCTATTGGTTTAAGGCCGCCAATATTTATTAAGAAATGAAAGAAGCCACGCTTTTGATCATTTAAAGGGCAAATCTTGTATCCCATATATTGGGGCTTGTGTGTTTTAGATGGTTTCACCGATGATGTCTTTTTGTTTTTCAAGGGCATATAACTAAAGCAAATTCCATAAAAGGACTTATAAAGATTATCTTGTCTCTATCTTATCTATATCACGATCCCAGATTAGTATGGCTCTAAGTGGGTTAGACTTACTTTTGGGAAAACTCAGGTTAAAGATTTCACTCTCCTTTCTTCTCTTATTAAAACATCAGCTTCCCCATCCTTTTACCAGATTTTGATTCAACGTTTTAGAAACCCTTGTGAGGAAAAGATGATAGGTTTATGCTCCAATACACCCTTGAAATTTGTCATCCCTTGCTACTAACATTTTTGAGTCACAACCGTATTAATCTGGGATGGGTTTTTTTAGGTGAAAATGACAGTCGTGTCAATCTTTCATATTTTAATTCACAGAACCGAGCGGGACTGATGCCAGCTGTGAATGTTCTCAATATCGTCCAGTCTTTTGAGAACGAGCGAGACTACACCGTGTGGACCAATCTGTCGGGAAACATCTCCTCATTCAGCATACTCTTACAGGTAAAATCTATTTCAACGTTTTAAAGAAAGAAACTGCATAGTTTGGTGTTTAGTCTCATGATAAAGTTTCCTCCTTTATTCAAGGGAATTCGTAGAGACGGACCACAAAATATCTGGCTCTTTTTGGGTACTAACTTTTGTGGGATCATTAACAAAAAGTTATAAAAAGTTCCTTCAAGGCTGTGTGAAGAGGAACAGGTAATAAGACTCATCTCCTGGCCAGGATGCTAGTCTGACGCAGGGTTTAACTTCCAAGCTAGTGTTTTTACCCATTTACACCTCGAAAACGTGAGGGAAATGCGTGTTAAGTGTTTTTACCAAGGAACACACCATTGGACCCTAACCTTGCAAGGAATCAAAGTCAGGACCTCATGATCCCCAGTCTGGCAGTTTAACAGCTCGGCTACCGACGCCACGCTGTCATAAATATGCACAGATATATTTGACGTAACACTGTCTAGATCCTGTCCAGAGTGGGATGTACTGTCTAGTATCCTGTCCAGAGTGGATGTATGTATCCTGTCCAGAGTGGGATGTACTGTCTAGTATCCTGTCCAGAGTGGGATGTACTGTCTAGTATCCTGTCCAGATGGGGATGTACTGTCTAGTATCCTGTCCAGATGGGGATGTACTGTCTAGTATCCTGTCCAGATGGGATGTACTGTCTAGTATCCTGTCCAGTGGGATGTACTAGTATCCTGTCCAGAGTGGGGATGTACTGTCTAGTATCCTGTCCAGAGGGGGATGTACTGTCTAGTATCCTGTCCAGAGGGGGATGTACTGTCTAGTATCCTGTCCAGGAGAGGGGGGATGTACTGTCTAGTATCCTGTCCAGAGTGGGATGTAGTATCCTGTCCAGAGGGGGATAGTATCCTGTCCAGAGTGGGTCTAGTATCTTGTCCAGAGGGGGATCTAGTATCCTGTCCAGAGGGGATGTACTGTCTAGTATCCTGTCCAGAGTGGGGATGTGTACTGTCTAGTATCCTGTCCAGAGTGGGATGTACTGTCTAGTATCCTGTCCAGAGGGATGTACTGTCTAGTATCCTGTCCAGAGGGGGATGTACTGTCTAGTATCCTGTCCAGAGGGATGTACTGTCTAGTATCCTGTCCAGAGGGGGATGTACTGTCTAGTATCCTGTCCAGTATCCTGTCTAGAGTGGGATGTACTGTCTAGTATCCTGTCCAGAGTGGGATGTACTGTCTAGTATCCTGTCTAGAGGGGATGTACTGTCTAGTATCCTGTCCAGAGTGGGATGTACTGTCTAGTATCCTGTCCAGAGTGGGGTGTACTGTCTAGTATCCTGTCCAGAGGGGGGATGTATTGTCTAGTATCCTGTCCAGAGTGGGATGTACTGTCTAGTATCCTGTCCAGAGGGGATGTACTGTCTAGTATCCTGTCCAGAGTGGGATGTACTGTCTAGTATCCTGTCCAGAGTGGGATGTACTGTCTAGTATCCTGTCCAGAGTGGGATGTACTGTCTAGTATCCTGTCCAGAGTGGGATGTGTTGTCTAGTATCCTGTCCAGAGGGGATGTACTGTCTAGTATCCTGTCCAGAGGGGATGTACTGTCTAGTATCCTGTCCAGAGTGGGATGTACTGTCTAGTATCCTGTCCAGAGTGGGATGTACTGTCTAGTATCCTGTCCAGAGTATCCTGTCCAGGGGATGTACTGTCTAGTATCCTGTCCAGAGTGGGATGTACTGTCTAGTATCCTGTCCAGAGTGGGATGTACTGTCTAGTATCCTGTCCAGAGGGGATGTACTGTCTAGTATCCTGTCCAGAGGGGGATGTACTGTCTAGTATCCTGTCCAGAGTGGGATGTACTGTCTAGTATCCTGTCCAGAGTGGATGTACTGTCTAGTATCCTGTCCAGAGGGGGATGTACTGTCTAGTATCCTGTCCAGAGGGGGATGTACTGTCTAGTATCCTGTCCAGAGGGGGATGTACTGTCTAGTATCCTGTCCAGAGGGGGATGTACTGTCTAGCATCCTGTCCAGAGTGGGATGTACTGTCTAGTATCCTGTCCAGAGGGGGATGTACTGTCTAGTATCCTGTCCAGAGGGGGATGTACTGTCTTGTCAGAGGGGGATGTCTTGTCACTTGTTTTGCTCTACGCTATAGCAACTGGGATAAATCCCAAACTCGATGGGTCATAATCAACCTTAAAAGAACTATGAATGGTTGAGATTATATTGATTTTTTATGTTTAAAAACAATTTTTGCGTACCATTTTTTGGCATTTAATGAGTTTATATCATCTACATTGGTTTCATAATAATTTTATGGTGCAAACGCCTGTTCTTCCATTATCAGGGCAGGGTGTTGGGATCAATGGGATTTTTTTGCAGCAAGTTTGCAACCTGAGACCGCTGTATTATATTATATCTTTTGTCGTTTTGGTTTCCTCAGTACACTGAATCATACCCACAGTTCAAGAAATTTGTGACCAACGTATTCAACAAAGTGGCCGAGTACGTAGGCTGGGATGCCCAGGAAGGAGAAGGTTGGTATCGGCTGTCACAATTTGTTTGTTTTTATAGTGCGTCACTGTCACGATCCCAAGTCACCGATGCTACCTAGAATGAACAGATGGAAGTATCATTTGATTACAGTTCATGATGTCTGTCCAGTGTACTGTTTTGTCCTACTTTAATAAGGAAGAAAGATTGCGTTGTGTTGGACAGGCTTGTCCGTCTCCTTCTTATCATCTGTGGATTTTCAGTTCAAATAATGTCTATATAAATATCTTGTTTATGTGGATGTTAGTTTGGGATGCTTTGACGTACAATTTCATTGTAATTCAGTCATAGTGATAATTAGCATCTTTTTTGTTGTATCGTGTTTGTTTTATTTTAGTTTTCTTTTTAATCATCAGATTGTTTGATTCCATTGTTGAGGGAGGTGGGTCTTGGGACGTCTGGGGCCGGTACGGCCATGAAAAGACTGTGGCCGAGGCCAGAAGACGGTTTGACAACCATTGCAGCGGCACAGCCAAACTACCAGCTGATCTGCGTGCCTGCGTAAGTCTGGATGTAACTTTGACATCCTGTCTCGTAATGTAGTCTTGTTCAGGTAATGCGTGTAGTAGTTAAATGATATCGTTTTTTTGCAATGTGTGTTTTGAAATACATGTGAAAAAGTGGGGGAGGAAAGAAGTAGGACCTACCACTATTTCCTACCAACCGTGTGCAGTTTGTAATGAGAGTTTAAATAATCAAATCTTAAAAGCAACATATTTAGCCATAACTGTGATCGGTTAAATGTGGAGTTTTAAAAAACCTATTTACTTTTGTTCTGCAGGTCTATGGAACAGTATTGGTCAATGGAAACAAGGAAACCTACGACAAGATGTTGAAAGTAAGTGTCTGATCTAAAATTGAAATTGCTTATTAGTGGGAATATAGAACAGAGTTTGCAACTCCCTGGAAACTTCTAAAATCTCAGAAGAAGAAGAAAAAAATCCTCTTCTTTATTTTCCTAGATTCTCCCGCTGTATTTTTATATTTGCTCCTAGAATCTTATTTATCGTATCATATCTTATCTTATCTTATCTTTTCTTTTTCTTTTCTTATCCTAGAAACTAGAAGATCCTAAAACTTTTAACTTCGTCACTGATTTACTTTAAGATCCCTTAGCTGTAAACCATTTAGCTTCATAGCCTGATATTTCAGGCTGCACTGTATTTTACTGTAGCCCACAAGCCTAGATACACAAGCCTGGATACACAAGCCTAGATACACAAGCCTGCATACACAGGCCTGGATACACAAGCCTGTATACACAAGCTTGGATACACAAGCCTGATACACAAGCTTGGATACACAAGCCTGGATACACAAGCCTGGATACACAAGCCTGGATACACAGGCCTGGATACACAAGCCTGGATACACAAGCCTGGATACACAAGCCTGGATGCACAGGTCTGGATACACAAGCCTGGACATGAGTCTAGAAAGAGCACCACATAACTTTGGAAGCCTTGTAAAATCGACCTTTATACACAAGGGGGAGCATGAGTTTACAAAGATTGGGTAACTTTAAAGCCTTGAATTTGAGATTTTATCATTTTCATATTGGGTCTAAAGTATTGAATTTGAGATTTTATCATTTTCATATTGGGTCTAAAGTATTGAATTTGAGATTTTATCATTTTCATATTGGGTCAAAAGTATCAATTTGACATTTTATCATTTTCATATTGGGTCTAAAGTATTGAATTTGAGATTTTATCATTTTCATATTGGGTCTAAAGTATCGAATTTGAGATTTTATCATTTTCATATTTGGGTCTAAAGTATTGAATTTGAGATTTTATCATTTTCATTTTGGGTCTAAAGTATTGAATTTGAACACTATATGTCCAATATTGAGTATTTTGCTTCTTGGTTGTTGTAGAGTATCAGTATCACTAAAATCATAGAGGCTGGCATTTTGTCAAGCTTTTGAATAATACCATGAAGCAAAGTGAGCAGCTAGGTCTGTTTAGACTCAGTGCAAGTAAAGCCAGCATAACAAGAAATGGCCAGCTACCACATTATGCCGTATGTCTAGAAGTTGAGAACTACTCCCGATTACCACATGCTCAACTCTTAAGCATATGACTTACTTTTTCTTTTTTTTCTCACTACCTACATAAGAAAATTTGTAAGTGTGTTTTGTCATGTGCGTTTTAAGATAAGTTGAGTATTCTGTGATCCTGAATGCTTTTTATCCCTCTGAATGGTTTTTAATTTTTTCTGTGGACAGTCTTAATTATGCTGGTGAAATAAATAAAAAAATAATTCAGATCTTCTTGTACTTTTTCACATCTTCTTTAATAAATTATAGTGTGGTTCAAATTGTTTCATACTTAATTTTCAAATGTATGGTAATTTGTTTTGAAGGGTCTGAAAGATTATTGACAAAATTGATATCAATGCATTTTGTTATCCACAGAGAGAAATTTGTCTTTGTTACTGTTTAGTGCATACAGTATAGAATAAATATACAAATACAATGTAACATTCAGTTGTATATTACAAGTAATTCAATTACCTGAGCATAAGAATATGATAATATAACACAATTATCATGAAATAATATAAATATGTGGCAACAGCGATAGTTATAATAGTGGTGATCATTGTGGTTTTGACGATGATGAATTGATAATGATGATTGTGATGATAATGATGATGGATTCCCATGATATTTTTTTGGTCATTTTAATAACTTTTCAGCAGCTCAGAATTATGTTGTCCTAACTATATATTTGGTGATTTTGGAGTTATAACCATTACCAGATTCACAGTTGTCAATTAGCCTGTTCAACAAAAAATTGTAATCAAATTTGGTCTATGTTTGTCACAAATTCAACTCATATTTTGTCCTAACTGCAGTGTCTCTGTCCAGCTGAGAATTTTAGGTCTTTTTATTATCAAAACGGCTTCATGTGTAGTTGGGATGATTTGATTTTGAGCCTTTGTTTTGTAAGCCATTAATAAATCCTATAACTCTTCATTTTCTCTCTTTAGCTTTATGACCAAGCTGACATGCAGGAAGAAAAAGTTCGCATCAGTCGAACCTTGGGTTGTGTTCAAGACCCAGAGCTCATCAAGAAAGTTCTAGCATTTGCCATTTCAGTAAGTCAAAATTGTGTCAAAGTAAAAGGAGACCTAATGAGATTTGCCTGTTCTCAGCATCCCACCTCATTTTCTTAAAAACAATTTTACCAACATTTGTAGTGTGTGGGCATTGAAGGAAACGAAAGTGACAATACTTTGTGAAACCAAACACTGTTAAATGATATTAACCCATTAATGTATTACATTGTTGAAATCTATAAGTTGAAACAATTGAATTATATTGGTAATGTTTGACAGAAGGAGGAATTGGACAATAAGCAAAATGAGAAACTTCATGAAAGTGTCTTAAACAGGACAGGGAGGAATAATGTTTGGAAAATAAATAAGAAATAAGAGAATTTATATATAAAAAAAACCCACAGTGGACAGGTAAGCATCTGTACAGGAAGCAGATGACGCCGCCTCCACAAGTCTCCTGCTGCCTTGCATGTGGGTTTTGGCAGACCAAAGGCTAAGAGATTTAACCCTGACAGAAAACAACCTGCTGCCTTTCAGGCCGGTCTTGACTGACCAAAGGCTAATGGAGTTAACCTTGACAGAAAATGACAAGGCCTGGTAAGGCCTCAAGGTGGCAGCCCCACCATCTACCTAGGGTACAGTGGGCTAATCCCCTGCTTATCCAAAACCAAACTGATTCAGAGAAATAAATGCAATATAGCAGGCTTGACCTACCAACGACAAACGTGGAAATAAACACGGACTGTGATTTTTGGAACACGGAATGTTAGGGCAATAAAGGGAAAAGAGTTAGAATTAGCTGAAGAAATGGACAAATTCAAAGTAGATATTTTGGGTAGTACAGCAACAAAGGAAAAAGGACAAGGAATAGAAAATGTAGGGTGAAATCATATTTTAATCTTCTCAGGGGTAAATTTCAGAGATAGAGTTAGAGCAGGAGTAGACCTCCTAGTGCATAAAAGGCGTGTAAAGCTACTAGAAAGTTGAAAATTTATAAGCCCACGGCTATTAGAGGTAAATATTAAACCAAGAAGACGGGAAATTAAATTATTAATAGCTTATGAACCAAACGAAGATGCCACTAAAGAAAAAAAAGATATCTTCGGAAACGATTTACAAATATCTGCAGAGAATCTTAAACACAAACAGGAACTAACAGTTTGAGGAGATTAAACCGCTAGAGTAGGCAATAATATAGAAACATCAGGAGGAGTAATAGGTAAAGAAGGAGAGACAACTTCACCAAATGGAGAGACTCTAATAGAATAACATGAAAATATCAAACGCCTTTTTTCCGCATAAAGATATCCACAAATATACAAGAGTAAATGAAGACAAGTGTAAAAAGTCATTAATAGACTACATAATAGTTAGCAGCTCCCTTTTTTACAGTACATTGGATGCAAGAGTAAATAGAGGAGCAGAAATATTTAGTGATTATCACCTAGTGTTTGCCAAAATAAGATTACTGACTGAAGAAAACAAACAAAAAAGGAAAAAGAAGAAAGCCACTTAACTCAAAATAGAGGAACTAAATAAACCAGTAGTAAAACAGATTTACCAATCTAGGATAAAAATAGTTATCAGTGAAAGGCAGATTGATCTGAATGATAGCACAATAGAAGAAAAGTGGCAAATATAGAAAGAAACACTCCTCATTTGTACTAAAGAGATCTGTGGTAGGAAACAAATTAAGGGAGATAGGAAAAGAACAACATGGTGGAATGAGAATGTCGAGAGTAAGATCAAAGAAAAACAGGATGCCTGGAAGAAATACTTGCAAAGAAAGAGACCAGAGGATAGGATAGATTACGTGAGTAAAAGAACTATCGCCAAAGAGGAAGTTAGGAAAGCAAAACAGGAACAATGGGAAGAGTTTGGACAAAGACATCAAGAAAACTATAAAGGAAATCAAAAGCTGCTCTGGGAGGCAATGAAGAGCATGAGAAAAATCAAATCATGCCCAATACGACAAATTAAGAACGCCAAAGGAGAAATAATGAAAGAAGACAGGGAAATCATGGAAACATGGAGAAAGTATTTTCAACAATTACATTATCCCTTCAGAACATATGAAACAAGGAGTACAGATCAATTAGTAAGAGTAACAAGTAATCCAGTTGAGACAGCTGAAGATGTAGATATATCAATGGAAGAAATCCAAACAGCTATAAGAAAAGTGAAATTAGGAAAGGCCCCAGGAGTAGATCAAGTTGATCCAGAATTGATTAAAAACCAAGGGAGAGAGGCAGACAAACTACTACATGCAATATGCCAACAAGCATGGAAATCCAAACAGGTGCCAGACGACTGGAAAAAGGGAACGGTAGTATCAATACATAAGAAAGGATCAACTATGGAATGCTCAAACTATAGAGGTATATCACTACTTAGCATACCAGGAAAAGTGTATGCCAGATACTGAAATCAGACTAAGGAAAAGAGTAGAGGATCAGATTTAAGAACACCAGAGTGGATTTAGACCAGGAAGAAGTGTACACGATCACATGTTTACAATTAGACAAATAATAGGAAAATTCATTGAAAGAAACATTGACTTGCACCTGTGTTTTATTGACTTAGAAAAGGTATTTGACACTGAGGAGAGACGAACTATGGCATTCCATAAAGAACACAATGTAGAGAAAATTTAATAGAAGCCATTAAAAGTTTTTACAATAAACCAACATGTGCAGTGAGAAAAGCTAGAAACATCTGCAGAATTTGTTGTAGATATAGGAGTAAGACAGGGTTGTGTCATAAATCCTCTTTTGTTTATCATATTTATGGATTTAGTCGCAAAGGCATTCTCAAAAACGAAGAAAATGAATGTAGGTATGTGGAAGCTCAAACCAGTAAATGTATCAATGCTTTCATTTGCCGATGATTTACTTCTGTTTGGAAAATCAATAAGTGGCCTTCTGTCCAATTTCAACATTATGAACAATGAACTAATAAAAGAAGAATGAGGGTAAATGCAAAGAAAACCAAAACATTGTTAGTAAATAGGTAAAAGAAGAAATCAGCCAGAGAATCAAAAAGGCAAATGCAATATATAACCAACTAGGAAAGGCATTTCTAGGTAAACAAGAATTGTCAACAAAAACCAAAATAGCAATATACAACACAGTTTATTGTCCTACTCTCCTCTATGGCAGCAAAACGTGTACCGTAAACAGTAGAGAATACAGAGAGTACAGGCAGCTGAAATGAAATATCTAAGAAGAGTAGTAGGGAAAACTAAAAGAGACAAAATCAGAAACACAACAATAAGAGATCAAACCAAAGCAGATGGCATAAAAACTAAGATAGAAATAAATCAATTGAGATGGTTTGGGCATGTAAACAGAATGAATAACAATAGAATAGCTAAATCAGTATACAGTGTTAAAGCCCAAGGTAATAGACCAAAAGGCAGACCTTGGAGAAAGTGGGAAGAAGATATAAAAGAGACATTGAAGCATAGAAATTTAACTGTTTTGAAAGGAAGCAGAAAATGCTGGAGAAAAAATCATCTTGGGCATCTGAACCCATACACGGAAAGGTAGAATGGGGATAAAGAAATAAATAATTTAAAACCCACCATATGTGGTCATTCATGGTTACACACGGTTTTCTACTTGCTATGAGAACCAACATTTCCGCCTTCCTGTGACTGCTATTTCAAACATATTGCTAAGAGTGCTGTAGTCTCACTCATCCAATTTTGTTGTGAAACTAATATTAATAAGACTGTTGCTGCCAACCAGTAGGTAAAAACGTATTTAGTACATGTTTTTGGCTTTGAGTCTGTATGTCTGTATTTTCCTTGAAAAATATCTAACTATGATGGGGGTAAATTGTAATAAAAAAGAAAGAAACTTTTAACTTGAAGGCAGAGACTCAGAGGAATAGAGGTTTAAGTCTGGAGATGTCGATCTGGAAAAGTGTGATGTTTTTCGCCTCGGAAGGCGGTTGTGTTTATGTCTCTCTTACGTTTTCAATTGTTTCACTGATATTTTCATTTTGAAGCCTTGAAGTTTAACTTGTGTATGCAGTAATTGTGCCTGCATTCTTAACATATCAATTTTTAGGACTTTAAGACTGAGTATTGAAATAATTGACTTTTTAAACATGGATTTTCAACATTCTTCCATTTTATCATCTCAAATCTTTACAATCTTTGTCATTCGATTTCTTCACAACCCTCTTGACACGCAGTCAAGCTAAACATTTTCCCCGGTATCACCAACGAGGGGGAAAACGTAAACAAAGAAAGATCAGTACTATCGTTTGTCATCGGCCACACGCTGACCACCGCCCTAGGCTCCCTGCTACACGTACCGTCGTCAAACTACAAGAGGACGATAATAATAATGATATTCCAGCAAACAGCTTGCCTGAGAACTTTCTCAACTGTGCCCTCTTAAATGCTAGATCAGTGTGTAATAAACACTCTGTTCTGAACGATTTTATAACAGAAAAAGATCTCGACATATTTTTAATAACTGAGACATGGCTTACCAATCAGGATAGCATTGATTTAAGCCTGCTTGTACCAAAAGACTATTCTTATGAAAAACAAAATAAGGAAAAAAGAGGTGGTGGAGGCCTCATTGTTATATACAAAAAAGGCATTTGTATAAAAAAGGTTACGCCGTGTTGGATCTATTCATCGTTTGAACCTCCAAATTCATTTGAAACACATCACAATGCCTTCTACAATATCCACTTAATATACAGACCACCGCCGTCTAAAAGGAACAAACTCACGGTGCCAATTTTCAAAGAAGAATTTGAAGCCTTTTTGAGTCAAATCTATCTCGAACCGGGTCGATTGATATTGATGGGAGATTTTAATTTCCACGCTGAACTACGTTCTTCTCCATTTAACCAAATCCTTTCTTCCTTCAATCTTACACAACTTGTCTCTGAGCCTACTCATGAAGATGGACATACACTCGATCTTTTGATAACAAGATCCGATGAGTCATGCTATGTTCCGTCTATTAAAGTGGGTCATCAAGATTTTTCAGATCATTCCACAATACTGTTCAACCTCCAATTTCCAAAACCTCTACCTATGAGCAAAATAATAAATTTCAGAAAAACCAAGGATCTTAACATACAGCAATTAAAAATGGCTATCAATGAAAATAACATCTGCTCTAAGGTCATTGAAGCATCCGGGGTTGAAAACAAAGTGAAAGCACTCTATGATTCATTAACAACTGTCTTGGATCACCTAGTACCTTTAAAACGGGTGAAAATTCTAGATAGAACTCAGTGCAAATGGTACAATACCAGCATACGAGAGGCAAAACGAAAAAGACGGAGAATGGAAAGGCTTTGGATGCGAACTAGACTGGAAATCAACAAAGAAATGTACAGATTGGCTAAAAACGAAACAAACCAGCTGGATTACAGATGCCAAAGAAAATACTTAAAGGAAACAATTCTTGACAAGAGAGGCATCCCAAAGAATTATTCAAAATAATCAACGACTAAGAAACTGTACTTCATCAAAAGACAGTCTGCCTTAATTCAGAATCCAAACTCTGTGAAAAATTCAATAACTGCTTCACAGAGAAAGTTCCAAACAGGTGCCAGCTTGATGTGGAATCACTCAAAAACTGGATCAAACTTGAACCAACGCAGACAACTGCATCACCAAAATTGTCTAAATTCAAAGCCACAAATTCCATCGAGATCGCCGGTCTAAAAAGTATGCCAAGAAGAATAATGCCAAAAGAGTATGCCAAGACATAAATTCCACTGAGATGGCAAAGAGTATGCCAAATAAGACATAAATTCCACTGAGATGGCCAGTCTTAAATAAGACACAAATTCCACTGAGATGGCCAGTCTCCTAAAGAGTATGCCAAATAAGACATAGAGATGGCCGGTTCTAAAGAGTATGCCAAATAAGACACAAATTCCACTGAGATGGCCGGTCAAAGAGAAATGAGATGATGGCCAAAAGAGTATGCCAAATAAGACATAAATTCCACTGAGATGGCCGGTCTCCCAAAGAGTATGCCAAATAAGACATGCTCATTAGATCCTATCCCAACATCGATATGGAAATCTTGTGCTTATGAACTCGCTCCTGCTATTTATGAAAGCCTTGAAAACAATGATATTCCCGGCTGTCTGAAGAAAGCTTCAGTTCTTCCATTAAAGGAAAAACCATCACTTGACAAAGAGGAATTAAAGAACTATCCCAAATTTGAATTTTCTATCAAAGATTATCGAAAAGACAATCTTTAACCGACTCAACACCCATATCCATCTGAGTGGGGAAAGCGCCAAATTTCAGTCGGCCTATGAAAAGGCTCATTCAACAGAAACAGCACTGATTCGTGTCCTCAACGACATTGCCACAGAAGTTGACAACAAGAAATGCGTCATGATGGTACTACTCAATCTAAGTGCCGCATTCGATACAGCCGATCAAGCATTACTCATATCTCTTCGAGAAGAGTTTCAACATATTGGGTATTGCACTTGAGTTACCTATTCAACAGAACCCAAATTGTTACCATCAATAACAAATCATCGATGGAACTGATCCTAAAATACAGTGTACCACAGGGTTCAATCCTAGGACCAATGCTCTTCAGCATGTACACTACACCGCTGTGTGATGTTATAACCGACCAAGGACTTCAGTTTCATCTATATGCTGATGACACACAAGTTTACATTCCATTCTCTTCTTCTGATGAAACATCGGTCAAATTACAAATGGAATCCTGCATTGAAAACATCCGAGAATGGATGGGCCACAATAAATTGAAACTAAATGACAGTAAAACGGAATTGATAACTTTTGGCTCAAAGTATAATCTTCAGAAAATCAAAGTGAATAACATCCTTGTTGGCAATGATACCATTGAAGCCAATGGATCTGTCAGAAATTTAGGCTTCATTTTTGATCAGACTCTATCCATGGAAAATCACATAAAAAGATCAAGCAAAAATGCTACATTAACCTGAGATGGATACATAAAACTCGTCAGTATTTGGATGAAGAAACAACCAAACTGTTGATTCTTGCATTTGTCATCAGTCATCTCGACTACTGCAATGGCCTACTATATAACATCCAATCTGGCCAGATAAAGGATCTCCAACAAATCCAAAATCAATGCGCCCGTGTTGTCACCAGGACAGAAACCAAAGATCACATCACACCAGTTTTAAAAGACCTTCATTGGCTTCCAGTTCACAAGCACATCGAATTTAAGATTGCTTGTACGGTTTGCAACTCACTACATGGAACAGCTCCAGAATATCTGTCTGAACTGTTACTGGTATACCAGCCACCCTGCCCACTGAGGTCTGGGAATAAATTCCTCCTTACCTCACCTATTCCAAATACGAAATTAGGCATGAAAGCCTTCTCATTCAATGGTCCCATGGTCTTGAACTCTCTGCCAATGATCATCAAGAACAGCCCTAACATCCATCCTTCAAAGAACAGTTGAAAACATATTATTTTCGAGAGAGTTATTTCTGATGTCAATTTTTATTGACTCTTTGTTGTATTTCTTTGATATTGTAAAGCGCCTAGAGCATCTCGATGTATGGGCGCTATAGAAATCTCCATATTATAATTATTATTATTATTATTATTATTATTATTATTATTATTGTTATTGTTATTATTATTATTATTATTATTATTATCTGAGTTCTCAAACATTTTCCTTAAAAGGGGGTTAATTAAGGTTAAATTATCAATGTTTTCTATTAGTTTTTATGATCAGAGTCTTGTTAAAAAGGTTGGCAGCTTTGTAATACTTATACAGGTTCCTCAGATATATTGAACTTCATCAGATTTTGATATAATTTCTTTTAAAGTTGAAAAGTATCTGTGGATCCCCAGAGCACCAATTGAAATAAGTAAATCTTCAACAAACAAGCTAACTGTTATTATACCTGCAATGTGGCGTCGGTGGCAGAGTGATTAGGTTGCCGGACAGGATCATGATGTCCCGGGTTTGAATCCTGGCTAAACCAGGCCCGATGTTGTGTTCCTTGTGGAAGACACTTGACACACATTTTCCCACTGACCCAGGTGCAAAATGGGTACAAGCACTAGCTTGGGAGTAAAATCCTGCGTCAGACTAGCGTCCTGTTCATGAGGTGATTATTGTCACCTGTTCCACAGTGCAATAGAAACCAGGATAAGCTCCGCCCTTCGTGCCATAATGGCCTTGAAGAAACTTTACTTATTACACCTTGCAAGCATTTGCCAAAGTTAGTGTATGGGATTGGAGTATTTAGAGCTGCTCACAGCTGGCAGGCAATAGATCGTATGCAACCCTGAGATCACTGCCTATGGTTGATAAGGGTACAAAACCAACCAACTAATCAACCAGAAATCAACTGCATTCACCTTTCTTTTACGCTACCTCCTAGGACAAAGTAATGTTCCCAAGATTCTGTCTTTGTGATAGCCGGCACAACGGGCTCCACACAGGAAGAGATCTGGCTTGGCAGTTTGTGCAAGACAACTTCAAATGTCTTTATGAGCGCTATGAAGGAGGTTTCCTGCTGTCCAGACTCGTTAAGGTAGGTTTGTGACAAAGATGAAGAAGATATTTACGATGTAGCCTGTATTCCCTGAACTCACTGGGACCAGAAAATTAGTTCACGGAATATTTTAGGCATACAAAGAAGGACCTTGGTTGGGACTTTGTTATGAATTTGATGATTCCGTCTTTTCGACGAACACGCGTTTGGGGAATAAGGGCTGTATTGTATTATTTTGAATTTTTTATATCTGGGTTAGGTTAAAGTGTCCATAGAGGCCTAGCTAGAGCCCAAAAACTAATTTTTCACTCATCGTGCAGCTACATTTTTTCCCTGGGGTGGGATTGAGAGGAATTTGTGTTCAATGTCTTTCGGACAAGTTGATAGGGCCAGCTAAAATTGGGATACAAACAAAGGTTGCAAATGTGGGAAATGTCTCCTGTGGCATGTGAAAGGAAATAGTGTAGAGAGATCTTGGCTCAACGAGACTTACTGAGTATCAATTGAAGACCTATGTTCTTTTTTATGTTTTTCAATTAATTTTAGATGATGAACTTGTCATTTGTAGGAAACTGCTTGATTGTTTCAAGAATGGGGACTGGGTAGTCTAGAGGCAAGGTGTTGGCCTCCCAACCCAAAGGTCGTGGGTTCAAGCCCCTTTTCAACTGTTGAACCTTTTTTCTTAATTTTATTTTTAGTCTAGGTCTAGGTAGGTGAATTGATACCTAGTCCCATCAGAGACAGACGATAGAAAGGTCCTGTATGCAGATCACAACACTCTGTGCACGTTAAAGATCCTTTGGCTGAGTCCGGGCAAAATTGAAAATCCTACCAAAAAACCCAGAGATTACCTTAGTTGTAGATGTGTGTAACCACATCAAATCAGATAAAGATGTTCTTTAGAATAATCCTTTGCCACCAAGGCTTTGCTATGGAGGGGTAGCATTACATTAAAGATTGTATAGAAAGTGATTTGCCATGTATGTACACAGAGATTTTTTTCTAAAAACCACAATTCTCTCTGTTATTTTTGTGAAACCTTCCAGACCACTACAGAAAATTTTATCACAGAAGAAAAAGCCCAAGAAATTGAGGTAATAATAAATTTTATGAAAATATAAATTCTTTTTTATTGATATAATGAACTTAGAAGTATATTTATTGATATTAATTTTTATGATAATAATAATAATATTATTAATAATAAGAATGATAATAATAATAATAATAATAATAATAATAATAATAATAATAATAATAATAATAATAATAATAATAATAATAATAATAATAATGATAATAATTGTAAAACAAAGTACATTTACCCCTTTTATGGAAATACACCACCCTCTGCATGACAATTAAAAAAAAAATTTTGTTGAGTTTTTTTTTGCCCTTTCTTTTCTTTTTCTTTTCTTTTTTTACGGGGAATTTCAATGAAACATAAGAAAAGCAAAGCATTAAATGCATGACAGTTGTGATATATTTCTGTTTTCGAGGATGATCTACTTTCATAAATGCTTATACTTAAAGTATGTACAGAATCATGTCAACGGTGCTCTTTGTATGGCTGAAATGCTTCAACTTTGGAAGTAATCAATAAAAATTTGAAATAAATCTTGAAGGCTCATAGGAACAAAGTCGAGACAGCTACAGAGGAATCAACAGAAAAGAAATAAAAATGGTTGGGCACCAGGCAGAAGCTAACTTGCGACCTCCATGTCGGCACCCTCAGCCTCGCCATGAAAAGAGAGTGCGCTATCAACTATGCTCCTTAAAAAGCTAGCATGGTTTGGAAGTGCACTCTCTCATCATGGTGAGGTGATGGGTGCTGGACGCGGAGGTCGCAGGTTTAGTTCTGTCTGCTACCCAAAGATTGTTTTCTATCCATTCCTTTGTATTTGTTTGGTTTTCGTTCTTAGAAAAAACGTTCAAATTCTATTTCACGATTCAAATTCATCATGCCCCTTTTTCTCACTGATTATCTTTAAACAGTTGAAGAGTATTCCCTGATTTGATTTTTATATATCCGGGCAGTGGACAGATAAGCACCTGTACAAGGATTAGGCAGTCCCACTCTCCACGAGTCTCCTGCTGCCTTGCAGGCTGGCTTTGGCTGGCCAAAGGCTAAGGGAGTGAACCCTGACAGAAAACAACCTGCTACCTTGCAGGATGGTCTTGGTCGACCAAAGGCTAAGGGAGTTAACCCTGACAGAAAATAACAAGGGCCTTAACGTGGCAGCCCCACCATTAACCTAGGGTACAGTGAACTAATCACTTGCTTATCCAAAACAAACATATTCAAAGAAGTACATATGATAATATACCTGGCTTGATCTCACAAAGGCGAACATGGAAACAAACACGGACTGTGATTTTTGGAACATGGAATATCAGGGCAATAAATGGAAAAGAGTTAGAATTTACTGAAGAAATGGAAAAAATTCAAAGTAGATATTTTGGCCATTACAGAAACATAGAAAAACGGACAAAGAATAGAAAATGTAGGACCAAATCATACTTTAATCTTCTCAGGGGTAGATGTCAAAGATAGAGCTAGAACAGGAGTAGGCCTCCTAATGCAATGCATAAAAGAACAGCAACTAGAAAGTTGGCTATTAGAGGTAAACATTAAACCAAAAGAAAGAAAATTTAATTATAAATAGCTTATGGACCTAACAAAGATGCCACCAAAGAAGAAAAAGATATCTTCGAGAATGATTTACAAATAGCTGCAGAGAAGCTCAAACCCAAACAGGAACTAATGGTTTTAGGAGATTTAAACGCTAGAGTAGGCAACAATGTAGAAATATCAGGAGGAGTAATAGGTAAAGATGGAGAGACAACTTCTCCAAATGGAGAGAGACTAATAGATTGTTGCCTAAAGAATAACATGAAAATAACCAACACCTTTTTTCCTCTTAAAGATGTCCACAAATATACAAGAGTAAATGAAGACAGATGTGAAAAGTCAATGATAAAGACTACGTAACAGTTAGCAGCTCCCTTTTTTACAGTACAATAGACGCAAGAGTAAACAGGAGCAGAAATATTTAGTGACCATTACCTAGTGATTGCCAAAATAAGATTACTGACTGAAGAGAACGAACAGAAAAGGAAAGAGAAGAAAGCTACTAAACTCAAAAGAGAAGAACTAAATAAACTAACAGTAAAACAGATACACGTTCTTTCTTTTTTTATCGGTTCCCATTCTACTTTTCGGTGTATGGGTTCAGATGCCCGAGATGATCTTTTCTCCAGGATGCCCTTTCCTGGCATTTTCTGTTTCCTTCCAAAAAAGTTAAATTCTATGCTTCAATGCCTCTTTTTATATCTTTTTCCCACTTTCTCCGAGGTCTGCCTTTTGGTCTTTTACCTTGGGCTTTAGCATTGTATACTGATGTAGCTATTCTATTGTCATTCATTCTAGGATAGAAAAGATTTATCAGTGAAAGGCAGATGGATCTGAATGATAGCACAATAGAAGAAAAGTGGCAGATGTATAAAGAAGTACTCCTCAGTTGTACTGAAGAGGTCTGTGGTAGGAAACAAATTAAAGGAGATGGGAAAAGAACAGCATGGTGGAATGGGAATATCAAAACTAAGAT
This sequence comes from Doris montereyensis, assembly GCA_037039925.1. Taxonomy (NCBI): domain Eukaryota; kingdom Metazoa; phylum Mollusca; class Gastropoda; order Nudibranchia; family Dorididae; genus Doris; species Doris montereyensis. The sequence goes on along the minus strand of JAXRKP010000289.1, from coordinate 312,866 downwards.
CAAAGAAAAGAAGGATGCCTGGAAGAAATACTTGCAAACAAAGAGGCCAGAGGATAGACGTGAGTAAAAGAACTATCGCCAAAGAGGAAGTTAGGATAGCAAAACAGGAACAATGGGAAGAGGTTCGACAAAGACTTCAAGAAGGCTATCAAGGAAATCAAAAGCTGCTCTGGGGAGCAATAAAGAGCATGAGAAAGACCAAAGCATGCCCAATGCGAACAAATTAAAAATGTTAAAGGAGAAATATTGAAAGACGGCGAAATCATGGAAACATGGAGAAAGTATTTTCAACAATTACATAATCCCTCCAGAACATATGAAACAAGGAGTACAGATCAATTGTTAAGAGTAACAAGTAATGGAGATGAGACAGCTGAAGAAGTAGATATCTCAATGGAAGAACATCAAACAGCTATAACTATAAGAAAAGTGAAGCCAGATTGTCTGCGCTTGCTTATTGGTTATTGGCAGCTAACCTCTATATCTAGAGGCCATTCCACTATCCGCAACCCTATGGACGTGCCTGATAGGGGATGGTCGTCCCACAGGGTTTGTCATTACCAAATCCATTTATCCATGTCTTTAAATCCCTCCATATTTGTTTCCAGACTTTCTTCCATGAAAACCCAGTGCCAGCTGCTCAGCGGACCATCCAACAGAGCATTGAAAACATCCGTCTCAACGTTGGGTGGATGAGGCGAGATGCCGCGATGTCGCAACGTTTCTTCAGGCCTTCAACTAATTCACTCCCTACTTTTTTCCCTGGATTTAAAAAGAAACAAATAATTTCGTTTTTGTTTTTTTTTTTTTTTTTTTATTTATGTATTGACATGTTTTTGTTTCTCTTTCATAGTTTCTCTGACTATCTCTCTCTGTCTTTTCTGTTTGTCTGTCTGCCTCTCTTGTTTTTTTGTTTTTTTTTTGTTTTTTTCTGAAACACTTATTTGAACACAATTTAGTATTATCTACTCAGTACACTGCAAAGTAGTTTATTCAAGGCTTTCATCCTCTATTTTTGTTATTTCGCTTCACGAAAGGCGGTAAAGTTTTGTTGTTTTTGTTTTTTTCATGTATTTTTTAATACAGCAAATGTTTCTGAAGAACATGCAGACAAATGTTCTATGAAAATTACAGACAAATCTGTTCATTGCAGTGTACAGTTGGCCAAGATTTCTTTCCTTTCATTCTTTCGCATCAGCTCTGTCAGGTGAGTTGGCAGGTGCTGTTGATAGGTCTTATTTCTTTCCTTTCATTCTTTTGCATCAGCTCTGTCATTACGGTGTGGGCAGTTGGCAGGTGCTGTTGATAGGTCTTATTTCTTTCCTTTCATTCTTTCGCATCAGCTCTGTCATTACTTTATCTTGCTTGTTTCCTGTTAATACATCCTGAGATCACAACAAAGGTGGACAGGGTAAATTTCAATTAAACAAACAAACAAGTCATCATTGTTGTTGTTACGTAACTCACCCTGATATGTCTGTGTATATGATATATAGTATAGTTGATAGGGCTAGAGATAGATTCCAATCAGCCACTGATGTAAGTAAGCACCCCCGTGTTCAATGCAAGGGGTGCTGCTTTTGTTTGCATTGGATGATTTTATAGGGCAATCACGGAATGCCTACCTACTTAAATTTTACCCAAAGTACTGAAAGCTGTTTCATAGCAATTTTCATTGTCCATTTGCTCTGTGTGTTTAATTTTCATGCTGGTGTTTGGCTCTTTTTTCTTTAGTTTGGATTAGATGTGTTTTTTGGGTTGTTATTTTTCTCAAGATTTTTAATTTAAACAATTGTTTTGTCTCAGTGACCAAATTAAGACGTGATGAGACTTCCATGTTTGTTTACCAAAGTTAACACAAATCAAGTATTATTTTCATTAACTGTTCATGTGTTCATGCAATCTATCGACCATATGCAGGAACTAGAGGAAAGACAACTCAAGGCAGCAAACTGCAGCTTAACTTCATATAATTTCACATGTGGCAGATCAACATCTCTCACAGATCCCAGGAAAGAAAAACAGAAAATCAAATTATCTGTGCTGGCTCGATTAAGTGGTTGCAAGCATTTTGTATTGCCCCTCCAATTGAAGCTATAATCATTGCATATGGTGGACGATGTTACAAGTGATAAAGGGTTAACTTACTTTGACATACTAGTAAACTACAACAACCAGTTGTGACAAAGTTAACTCTGACAAGCTTTTTACCAGTGCATCGTAGTTATCTTTCCATAGAAAATATGCTTGAAGATTGGTGATTTTTGTTGTTTGATAGACATATCATGAACGTAATATTTAGAAACATCTCTTGTGTAGATCTAGAATGTTGCTTTGTTAAAGTTTTATCATTTGAATTATTTTCATGCCTTAGTCAATGGACCATTTTTCATGGAATTTTTGTTTCTAGGTTTTTTCCTTTCTTTTTGGATGATCGGTTAAACTTTTTAATTTTCCTGTTCAAGGTTACTTGTTTGATTTATTCCTATGGAATTGGAACGGATTTCGATAGAAAGAATTTGTGGAAACTCCATACAGTTTATTTTTGGCTGGCAGTGAGATTTCATTGTTTGAAGCATGTTGTAATGTGGCCATCACTACCAAATTTCTTTATTCACAGACGAGTAAAGGATTGACATTTCCAATCTGAATGGGCTGCAGTGCGTTGGAATCTTCCAATATTGCTTGCACCTACGTCTGATATCTGTGTTGTAAGAAAGGCTGTAAACTTGTAAAATAAAGCAGAATTTTCTGAGTTTACTTTCAATGTGAATGGTAAAAACTCATTTGAAATTTTGAGTTTTAACCGTTTATTTTCCTCCGACTTTCCAAGTGATTGTTTTGAAAATTGAGTCATTTAAATGGAAGAAAGTATCATAAACAGAAAGAAAATGAATTATTGATTTAGTAAAATCTGATATATAACATTTTGTATTGGCCTTTCTTGCAAGAGCTTTTGATCTATTCATAAACTTTGTAAGCTTGAAAAGATGGTAAGAAGTGACATCATCACTATCACTATCACATGGCTGGTATGTGGCCTATTAAAAATTACCTGTGTGAAGTAACCTGTGGATGTTTTTTCACTACACTTAGTTTTTAGCTGAATTTTCTTTCTTCTTGTTCCCCATTCTTTTGGCTGTATGATTAGGGTTTTTTATGTTTTGCTTACTTAGATAAAGCATTCTGATGTTTGGATACGGTCATGGAACATCATTGTCAAATCAATGAAGCCTAAATAGCAAGAATATGAACATATTATGGTGAACATAGCTACAGGCTATTGTTTTTTTTCCAGATGGGTGAGTGATAGACGGATACCTAGTCCCATCGGAGATGGATGGTAAAAATAAAAATGCGGTCTTGTGTGCAGATTACAAAGTTAAAAATCCCTTGGCTGTTTACAGGACAGTCCAAGTAAAATTTAAAATATCCCTCAATGGCCAAAAACCCCACCAGAGACCGAAAAAAAACTCTGAAATCAAAACTTAGTTGCGGTTGTGAGTGAAATCAAAGTGGATTTTATTTTGAAAGGCGATTCATGCTCTTGAAAAGGCTCTTTTTACCATAAAAGATAAACAATTTTAAATGTCTATTGTCTTTATCTTCTTCTTGGTTTTAAGTTTTGATTATGCTTGATTCCATATTTTTGCTTTGTTTTATTGATAAACTGTTCCATGTGACCGTGACATGGTTTGATTAAAAGTAGAATGCCAAAGAATCCACAGTGTTTGCCTTTGTCCAAATGGGCGGTTGACAGGTGTTACTGGTACTGGTAGGTGCTACAACTTTCCTTTCACACTTTTTGGCTTATCTGTCATCCTGTTGTTTCTGCTTATGTCACCCTGACACTGACATCACCGCACATGTAATGTGGTGGATACATCACCGTACATGTAAGTGGTGGATACATCACCGTACATGTAAGTGGTGGATACATCACCATACACGTAATATGGTGGATACATCACCGTACATGTAATATGGTGGATACATCACCGTACATGTAATATGGTGGATACATCACCGTACATGTAATATGGTGGATACATCACCGTACACGTAATATGGTGGATACATCACCGTACATGTAATAATATGGTGGATACATCACTGCATGTGATGTGGTGGATACATCACCATACACGTAATATGGTGGATACATCACCGTACACGTAATATGGTGGATACATCACCGTACATGTAATATGGTGGATACATCACCGTACATGTAATATGGTGGATAGGGTGTATTCCAATGAAACAAGCAAGCAGACAAACCCTTTGTTCAATTTCTATGTCAAGTGTTGATCTTATTTGTGAAAATGTGGCGGGCGGTTGGCATTTGTTGCTGATAGATCCTAATTCTTTCTTTTCCTTCTTTTATTTATCTTTCATCTCACTGTTTCCCTCAATTCACCTGGAGATCACTGCATGTGGTGGTAAGGGTCATTTTCAATGAAACAAACAAAACAAAACTAATGAAAATTGTGACATTTTAAAAAGCGTCATATATTTTGGAGCATGTTCATACTTGCATTATGAATTTAATGTTAATGTAAGACATTGACATCTTTTTGCAACGAGTCAGCGATTGGTGGGTGTTGCTGGTAGATCCTATGACTTTCCTGTCACCCTTCCACTTCCACTGTTTTTAAAACTGTTGTTTCCTTTTCACTTTTCAGTCACTCTAAGATCGTATCATATGACTTACCATTGTCATAACAAGGGCGGTTGCTAGTGCTGCTGAGTGGTAGTAGTGGTAGGTCCTATTTCTCCTTTCCCTTCTATCATAATATATCTCTTATTTTGCTGTTTCCTCTGAATTCACCATGAGATCAGCGCATATGGTGGATGGGGTAAATTGCCATGACCAAAACAACTCAATCCAAGATCCTGCGCATGTACAGTTTTACACCGGGGTATTGGTATTTTCAACCAGGTGTCATTTTCATTACCCAAGAGGCAAATTACCTCTTCAGTGTCCTGCACCTGAAAACTCCAGCTACATTTACTTCTTTTTTAAATTTCTTGTTTAATTCTTCTCTTTTTTTTCTCTTTCTGTTCTTTTGCTGTTTTTCCTTTATGTAATATTTACCCTGATATCACATATTGGCAGGGTGAGTTTTAATGAAAATGAAATTAAACTGAGGCTGCCGTTTCTACCTGTCGTCATTGGCTGCCACGGCCCATAGAACCGGAGCTTATCCCGGTTTTAATAACGTGAAGCGGAACAGGTGATAGTGATAGTAATCACCTCCAGGACAGGACACTAGCCTGAAGCAGGTTTTTACTCCCAAGCCTGTGCTTGTACTTGTACCCACCTGAGTCGAGCGGGGAAAATGTGTGTAAAGCGTTTTTCACAAGGAGTACAACATCGGGCCTGACTTTATAAGGATTTGAACCCAGGACCTCTTGATCTCCAGGCAAACAGCCTTACCAGACGGCCACCGATGTCACTAATAATATGAAGAGGGATATGAAAATATAGTAGTTTTAGTACGTTAAGAAAGGCCTAATACTAGTAATAGTAATACTATACTAATACATGTAGATAGAAAACGGGACAGAGCAGAGAAATATTTCGGACGACCCATCGTTTATCAGCAACAAAGAGAGGTGGAAACAATAGTGTAGTAATTATTGTTTCTGTCTCTTCTTGGTGGTCTCTGTTCTGTCCGTTACAACTTATCTATTATTATTAGTATTAGTGTTGGCTTTTTTTGTAATGTTTTTTTCCCTATCATTTTATAAGATGAAAGTGGTCCTGTTAAATCTGAATATTGACTGCTTGATGATTTTGTCTAATTTATTCGTCGTTTATTTCTTGATGCAAATATTAAACATTTAATATTCATATGGGGGGGGGGGAAAAGAGAGACATAAATACAGAAACAGACAATACAGAAACAAAGAGAGAGAGAGAGAGAGACCCACACACACACACACACAGACAGACGGCTAAACTGACATATGGTATTGGTATAGGCTAGATAGACAGACAGACACAAAGACACTGACAGTGTGACAGAGAGACAGACAAACCGAGAGGAGCAACTATAGAGACCGAAAACAGTGACGTTTAGAGACCGCGGGGAGAGATCGATGGGTACTACTAGTTACTAGAAAGACGGACAGAGACAAAGGTCATCACTGTCAGTAATGTCATTGTCAGTGTCACTGTCCCCTGTAATAACTTAGTACATGGAAAGTGACTTTGGGGAATACTTTGAGAAATTAGGGAAAATGTTTTGACCGTCAACAAACATTCGCCTTGTCAACATGCTAGCTTTTTCCAGTTCAAAATTCTAAACCAGTGTGCTTACCAGGTAATGGATGGATAAACTGACAAATATACACATATATAGAGAGAGAGACAGAGCAGAGATAAAACCATAAAGACATGATCGCCGAGAAAGACAGACTTTCATTTTCAAACAGACCGACAGAATCATGAAGATTCAAACAAAAGACAAAAAACAAAATATCATCAGTGCCAAAGAAAACAGAAACGTTTCTTATGACTGAGATAAAACTGGATATGGAAACAATAAATATTTGTTGTTTGTATATTGACAATTGACAATATTGTGTGGACGATCACGAACAAACAACACGGAAACTTACTTACAAAAGAAAAGACCCGTGCATGCGAAAGCGCTTTTCATAGTAGTAATATAATAGTAATAAGATAGCAAATATTGAAATAAAGAAATTGACATCTTTTGACCGTGTGAGTGTGACATTAAAACACATGTTTATATACATATGTAATATAACATTTAGAAAACCAGTCGAAACAAATTGACATTAAAATAATTAAATCACAGGTTATATAATATAACATTTAGAAAACAAGTCGATGACAAATTGACATTAAATCACAGGTTATATAATATAACATTTAGAAAACAAGTCGATGACATTAAAACACAGGTTATAATATAACATTTAGAGAACAAGTCGATGACATTAAAACACAGGTTATAATATAACATTTAGAAAACAAGTCGATGACATTAAAACACAGGTTGTAATATAACATTTAGAAAACAAGTCGATGAGAGGCACTTTTTGATATTTTAAAGAATGTGTTTGAGTTGAGTTTGAGCATTTCGTGATTGTTTATAATACTAATACTAAAAAAGTAATACCCAATGTAGTATCACATACATTACAATACAAAACACAAAAAGCTAAAAGAAATGACACGAATGGAATGTCATCTTGAGTGTGCACCGTCATGGTTCAGGCAGACGTATAGGATTAAACATTTATATCAGTATTTGCGCTGCTGTAAGGCGCCACGTTCAACGGCGGAATTTGATTTTGATCAAAGTATTCAAAGCCAGTATTGTCTACTTCGATGACTGACAAATCGATACAGTGATCTTTGGAAACATTTGACTGGCGGGATGAAATTCGTTGTAGTTGTTGTAGAGACTCTCGTTGTGAAAAGGAACAGTTTTGTTGTCCTTTGATCGATGTGGGTGACGTTGCCTCTACTACAGCAGACTCTGTCGTGTGTGCTTTCAGAAAATGTTTCTTTTTTTGCGCTTGTTTGTCGTAGTTGTAGTAAAGTCCTCTGGATCATCATAATAATTATTGCCACTGTCGTTGATGGTTCGCTTTGTATAATAATCCGTCATATCAATTGGTGATGCGTCAGCAATTACATTATTAATGTCACTATTGTTATCATCATCATGATTATTACTATTATTATTGTTATTATTATTATTATTGTTATTTGAATAATTGAGGTGGGAGACGGTAGCAGTAGAGTCGGACTGAAAACCGTAGTTGATAACGCCACCGTTTCCGAAGAGACTCTCTGATGGCTGTGGTTGAGGAGGCGAATTTGGAACCTGGAAACTTGTGTTGGTAAAAGCTACAGAGCGTGACGACGCCGATGACTTATTATGTGTGTCGGCGTAAGCGTCTTCTGTAGTAGGAGACGGCGGACGTGCAGGGAGTGTTAGTCTAGCTGCCTTTGACAATAATTTGTATGACTTACGACTCAGAGTATGAAGATGGTTGGGTCTTTGGTTAGTGGGAGACGTCAGTTGAGTGTCTGATGAATGCACATGGGCGTTGAAGGAGGAATTTATCCTTTGCCTTTTCGACTCTTTGATATTCTCTCCCGTGTTATCTCTTTGCTGTATGTTTCTCGATACCATACACACCGTTGTCGTGTTTGTGTATTTTTGGCAAACCACCATCACCACCACCACCACCACCGGCCTCATCCCCACCACCACTACCATCACCACTACAATCACCACTAACTGGAGGTTTTAGTAAGACTGACTCGGCTTCCCGAGTTTTCTCAACAGATCGATGGCTTTTTCGCGAGGTGCCGTCATTATTAAAATTTGGTGCACTGTATGATTGTAATACCTTGATTGATCGTTGTCCATGGTCAGATTTCTTTAATCTTTCTGAAGTTTTGTTTGGATTTTCTTGAAATCGATGTTTTGAAATCTAAAATTTGGGGAATTCTCATCTTTATGATACAGATAATCCTGAGACTTATCGAATAGATGAAACATCTCGTTTTGAACAGCCCCCAGCAAAATGAGCACGAAACAATACAGTGATGATGGCAGAGTCTCTGTGATCCACATGAAGCATTAGGATTTACATAATCATATGGATTGTTGCCATATCCTCTGTCATCAGTTTCGATACCCGGTATCGGGTGAAATGTCGATTCGTGACGCTGAAATCCACCTCTTTGGATTTGAGTCTTTTCCTGAGGAAAATGCAACTCGTAAGAATACTGACGTATTTTTTGATAATCTGGTCTTAAATTATGTCCAGATTTTCTAGAAAAATCCGCAGATGCTGAAAGTGAGCGAGACTCTTGGCACATGTCAAAGGGCATCCGCATCATGCCGTAGAGTCGTTTTCGTTTCAGGTCAATGTTGACGTCGAGATAATCTAGAATATTTCGCCGTCTCTTAACGACGCGCTTCCGGTGACGTAGGAAAGAGAAGGCTAGAGTGAGAAAACCACCACCAGGCAAATCAAACTCAGATACGGAACCCACAGGATCGAATCCTCTTCCGGTTTCCATGTGGTGCCGTTGTCAGCAGTGGGAGTTGTCGCTGATGTGTCAGCGAGTTTTACAGAGGTGTCGCTGGTGAGGGTTTCTGCTGTGTCAGCACTACCTCTGGCAACTCGGCAGGATGGATCTGTGGAGGATGTGCCGTTACACGTTGGAGACATCGCAGGCAGAGCAGACGATGAGGATGTTGAATTTTGATGATGAGACAATTAACTATTAACTATTATAATTTGTCCATTCAAGGATAACGTTATCCATGGGTTCCACAGCTGTCAAACCTTGAAGTTGAAGGAAATCTCTGTATAACAGATGTCGCCATTATATTCACAGGCATCCAGCTCTGTAAAAATAATTGGGGTGTGTGGAAGAGGGGGAGAAAGATGAATAGGTTGCATTACATGGATATTTGATGCATGTGGTTCAGTAGTAGCGGTTGCTAAGAATGAATTCAATAAACATTATGCATATTGGGGTCTCTTGAACTACGTTTAAGGTTATTTTAATTATGATTCATTAAGTTTTTTAAATCTCAATTAAATTAGCCGGTTTAAAACACACCGTAATTAAACTATTATTTAATACACACAGACTGGCTTATTGAGAGAGAGAGAGAGAGAGAGAGAGAGAGAGAGAGAGAGAGAGAGAGAGAGAGAGAGAGAGAGAGAGAGAGAGAGAGAGAGAGAGAGAGAGAGAGAGAGAAAGCGAGCGAGAGAGAATGGCTTTCTGTCGGTCTCTCTAGATTGGGATTGGGTGGTGGTTGGTAGATTTTTTTTCTCCGACTGCCTTGTAAACAGCGAAGGGATCTTTAACATGCACAGAGTTGTGGTTTGCACACGGGACCTAGCTTTTATCGTCCATGTCGGACGGGATGTCGATCCACTTACCTGGATCTGGGGGGGGGGGGGAATATTATTCGGAGAGAAAAAATGAGAAAATGTATTAACCTGTCGGAGCTTTAACTCGCGACTTTTGGGTTGAGAGAGAGCCGACAACTTGCCTCCCCTAGACTGCCGACTCCCCCACGAGAGGAGCGCACCGCCCACAGAGCACATGAGGGCCTTCAACTTAAAATATTATTCTGTCTCTGAAAAAAAAGTCCGCTGCCCTTGCCCCCCGAGGACCAGTGGGCGCCACACCGAGGCTCAAGGTGTCAATGTTAGTATACTCGGCAAAATAAAAACCCTAACACTAGCACACTGTGTATCATTCAACTTCATATAAATTCAATTGCTGGAGAAAAAAACCCAGAGCCCAACTCAAAACATATAAAAATTAAATCTATCTTGACACCAAAACTCTTGTCGTCAGTCTTATAACCAGTCTTTTAACCAGTGTTTCAACTAGTCTTTTAACCAGTCTTTTAACCAGTATTTTAACTAGTGTTTCAACTAGTCTTTTAACCAGTGTTTGAACTAGTCTTTTAACCAGTCTTTTAACCAGTCTTTTAACCAGTGTTTCAACTAGTCTTTTAACCAGTCTTTTAACCAGTCTTTTAACCAGTGTTTCAACTAGTCTTTAACCAGTCTTTTAACCAGTGTTTCAACTAGTCTTTTAACCAGTCTTTTAACCAGTGTTTCAACTAGTCTTTTAACCAGTGTTTCAACTAGTCTTTTAACCAGTGTTTCAACTAGTCTTTTAACCAGTCTTTTAACCAGTGTTTTAACCAGTCTTTTAACCAGTCTTTTAACCAGTGTTTCAACTAGTCTTTTAACCAGTCTTTTAACCAGTGTTTCAACTAGTCTTTTAACCAGTCTTTTAACCAGTGTTTTAACCAGTCTTTTAACCAGTGTTTTAACCAGTCTTTTAACCAGTGTTTTAACTAGTCTTTTAACCAGTGTTTTAACCAGTCTTTTAACGAGTCTTGTAACCAGTCTTTTAACCAGTGTTTTAACCAGTCTTTTAACCAGTGTTTCAACTAGTCTTTTAACCAGTCTTTTAACCAGTGTTTTAACCAGTCTTTTAACCACTAATCAAAGTTTCTTCGTGGAAAAAATCATTTTTCTATAGGTCTTGTACAAGTGATTAAAAAAATTTACATGGGACTTTGACGCAGTTTCTTTTTTATTTATTTTTGTCCAGGCTTGGTCTGATTATTATGATTTATAGATCAAAGTACATTTTATACATTGAGACGGGAGGAACAACACGGCAAAGTCATGCAACAGTAAATTAGTGTATAATGGATTTATATTTGTAGCTCTTCAAAATGGCGGCTTAGATGAATGAAAAGTTCTACTCAAAGGCGAGGAAAGAATGATATTTTCAATAATTAAGCGTCACTTCTGATAAAACAATTCATCAAATAAAAAAAATAAAAAACGATCTCGGGATCGTTTAGAACCTACATGCAAAGTATCATTACTCTTTTGGTCTGGCAATAGAGCCTTTGACGAACGAAGATCGACAAACTCATAATCGATATCATAGGAGTGGACAGTGGGCGTGGCACTTTCCTTATGGTCGTTTGTTTTCGGAATCGGCGGCATTTAAACATTCTAACAAAATTACAGCCGTGGACAGATTATACCCAACTGTGTTTTAGGCTACAGCTCATTTCAATAAACCTACGGACTGAATTTACAGAATTTTTATTTTCTTTCGTTTTGCCATGCCGAGGTGTGCTGTCAAATATTTTGCGATACCGGAAAGCAGTCATTGTCATTGTGAACTAGGAGTAGGTGACATGCCTACAGTGTTTCCGAATTCACTATTCACAGCCGAGAGCAGTCTGCTTCTCACAGTCCCTTTGACTTCATTCGAACTCCGACAATGGTTTTGGTAAGTCAAGATAGACCTAGATGTAATCTACGTGATCTATCTTCTAGAAATTGAGGTAGATCCATTTAGATTCTAGATCTATATCTAGAGTCTAAAGCCATCTGTTCAAAGCTATGAATAAATACGGAAGCACGGTGGAGTGAAGTCAAAGGCGAAATATGACAATAAGTGACAACTCCACTAATAATAACTCCACTAATAATATTAGATCGATCGATCAAGGTTTCTAGACTCTACATCTGTAGATATAGATCTAGATCTGTTTTAAGATAAAATACATGTAGATCTCGATCAAGATTTTTAGAGATCTAGACTACAGTGGTAGATCTAAGTCAAGATAGATCTACTATCTTCTAGAAATTGAGGTAGATCTAGATCAAGAGTTAGAGCCATCTGTTTTGATTTCTTAAGTTTAAATGTAGATCCCAATCAAAATTCTAGACTATGGCGTAGATCTAGAGATCAATCTAGATTTCTAGATATCAATTTGATATCTACTCTAGATTTAGATTTAATAGAGATCTAGATTTAGATCTGTTTTCAGACTAAAATAAAAGATGTACAGATCTAGATCTAGTTATTACTATTAAGATGATTGAGGATAGAGATCAAGATATATAGAGATCTAGCAGACAAATTCAATACATAAAATGAGATCAATATATAGATCTAAGTTTTCTAGAGATCTAGATTAAAGAAGTCTATAAAGAGGCATATCGGTTTCTATGCAGATTTAATGTGTAATAGAGACTTTGACTATAAGTAGATCGAGAGTACAGTGTAAGAAAGGAGTACCACCCACTATATATCTCTATTTTGTTATTGTGTTGCTGTTCAAAATAGAGACTGAGACTACAGGCATATGGAAGTGCAGTCTAAAAAGCAGTTGCAGAAGTTGAGACAGATACTATATTGTAGTATAGAGATCTAATATCGGTACCTATAAGATCTTAAATAGATGTTATCATTTTCACAGACCATGGTCAAGTGAAAATCAAGTCTCGGACGATATACTGTTCGGAATACCAGGCGAAGGTTGATGGCGAATGAAAACCAGCAACCTGAAGCTAGGGCTCATGCCGAACCCCATCCGATTCTGCAGACTGGTTTAAGGGAAATGGTCGCTCATAATGGTCGGCAGTGGCTCTGTGCACAACTGTTTCCTCCGTGAAGTAGCCACGTTGGCCATTTTCCAGGTGTACAGCAAGCTGAAGAACAGTCGGATACCTTTCCTGTATTGACATTTCAAAGATGCTCCATGCTGCTTCAGTACAGCTGACATACCTGGCATTCAAGAAGTTATTGTTTTCGGCCCGCATTCCCCAGTAAAGGGGGGGGAGGGGGAGAGAACACAATCTGAAATTTCTTCCTTTAGTTTGTTTCATTTATGGGTGTCCGTTACAATCGTGTTTGAATCAATGTATGCTTATCTTTCTAGATCGCTTTCATCTTTTTCCTTTGTGTCAAATGTGTGTTTGTCCTGTCAGAACTGTCTGTGTCATCCAACTTCCCACCCGTACAACGGGTTACCATGGTACGCTAGTCTAGTTATATACAGTAGAAATACTTTAAACCGAAATTTTGGGACCCTCAAAACCATTTTGGTTTAAAGGTATTTTGGTTTAAAGCAAGTTTCCTTTTTTGCGATGTTTTTAAAGGGGGTAACTATGTTTGGATTGGGTTGTTTCCCTTTTTGTTAATGTTGATGAATAAAGAGGTCCTCTTGGTGACCATGATATTAAAAATAATAATGTAATTGTTTTGATTGTTGGATTGTTGTTTTTGTTGTTTTTTTTTGTTTTGGAGGGGGGTTGTTTTTTTTTTTTTTTCCCCCATTCATACTCTCATTCACACTTAATACAAAATACAGATTTGGATCATCAGGTATTCATCTTTCATTCAGTCTCTTCATCTTTATTTCATTAAAACAAGAAGAAAAAAGGGAAAATAGGAAAGGTGAGGGAAAGGGGGGGGATAGGGATACAACTTATAAGGCTTTCTGGAAAAGTTTGTTATAATAGATGTTTGGCGATTTTGAGACGGAGAGTCTATCCACGTAGACGGGCGAAACTTCGTTTCTTCACAAGCCTTTTGTAGCCTCTCCCTGTCCTTCAAAATGGTTGATAATGTTGAGTTCAGGAAGCCGTGCTTTTTACCTATCTCCGTCTTGTTTAATTTCTTTTCGTCCACTTCTGAAAGAATATTGAGTTTAAAATCCAATGTGTGTGCACAGTGCTTTCTTTTAGACATCTTTGACTGGCTGAATTAAAAAAACTAAAAAGCCCAGAAATGATCAAAGTTCTCGTGATAGTGATAGTGATAAATGAATTAAATGAATGATGCACAGCGACTGGGAGACGAAGTGAATGGAAATGAAACGCATCAATGCTAAACTCTACACACCCCTATCCCCGTGTTGAAAAGGCCTAAAACAAAGCAGACACACACACACACACACACACACATGCGCGCGAACACACATACCAACGAGTACACACTTCAACACACCAATGCCCTTAGAAGCTGTCTACACTACACTTAGGCCTAGGCGCGGCCCTAACCTAAAAGTTCTTACAACACTTTTTTTTTTATACACTTACCACGGGCACAAGAACATCTTGCCTGGTTCTACACCCCCACCTTCCCTTCCCGTGCCAGTCCCCGCTGTCTTCCCTTTTTGCCGTCTAAGCGATGTTTGCAAGGTGATTGAAGGGTTTGACTACACTGCCTCCCTTCATCTCATCAGTTACGCTCTTTATTTCATACCGATAGGCATTACGTGTGACCATGTGTGACCCCTTTGTGGAATTATTGAAATTGAAGAGGATGAAACGAAAGAAAAAGGGGGAAAGTTGTTTTCGGTTTAAAGACATTTGCGCTTAGAAGCATTTCGGTTTATCATACGAACTGATACAAAGACAAAGAAGAAAACTTGTACAATTTATCAATTTCTTTGGCAGTTCATCGACAGTTTAGCTTCTTTTCGGAAAGTATTTCTACTGTATATATTATACTATAGATGTTAGGTCTATATTATAGCATCACATATACATATGTACATGATTTTCATTATCTGGGCGGTATAGGACATTTTTGCCTAATAAATAGCTTTAAATTGATTTTATGGTTTTATCATAATGGGCTGATAGCGAAGTAGTAAAAGTATAGGAAGAAATCATTTTCGGACTAGCTTTATAATAGACGGATAAATGATTTTAGGGGTGGGGTTGCAAATCCACACGATATCAAATACATAAGCTTTTATCGGACTAGCATTGCAAACCAGACGATAGCAAGTACAGAAGCTTTTATCGGACTAGCATTGCAAATCCACACGATATCAAGTACAGAAGCTTTATTCGGACTAGCATTTTAAACCACACGATAGCAAGTACAGAATCACACGAAAGTAGACGATATAAAGTACAGGGTGAAGCTTTTATCAGACTTTAGGGGGGTGATTGCAAAACCACACGATATCAAGTACAGAATTATAATAGACGATTGCAAAGAGACGATATCAGGTACAGAAGCTTTTATCGGACTAGCATTGCAAACCACACGATATCAAGTACAGAAGCTTTTATCGGACTAGCATTGCAAACCATAGCAAGTGACGATAGCAACTACAGAAGCTTTTATCGGACTAGCATTGCAAATCCACACGATAGCAAGTACAGAAGCTTTTATCGGACTAGCATTGATTAAATGACTATGGTATCCTATAAATATTTTATCTTTTCCAGGATGCCCTGTTCTGGCATTTTCTGTTGCCTTCAAAATATTTAAATTTATATGCTTTAATACTTCTTTTATATCTTCTGCCCATTTTCTCCAAGGCCTGGGTTTGGTCTTTTACCTTGGGATTTAGCACGGCATACTGATTTAGCTATTTTATTGTCATTCATTCTGTTTACATGCCCAAACCATCTCAATTGATTTATTTCTACCTCAGTTTTTATGCATCTGCTTTGGTTTGATCTCTTATTGTTGTTGTGTTTCTTTTAGTTTTCCCTTCTTCTCTTCCTAGATATTTCATTTCAGCTGCTTGTACTCTACTGACTTCTCTACTGTCTGAGGTCCAGATTTTGCTGCTATAGAGGAGAGCAGGACAATAAACTGTGTTGTATACTGCCATTTTGTTTTTTGTTGACAATTCTTGTTTACCTATAAATGCCTTTCCTAGATGGTTATATATTATCATTACCTTTGGGATTCTCCCCGATTTTTCCTCTTCGTTTTCCGTCTGAGTTCATCATTACTCCTAGCTTTTGAACTTGTTCTAAATTCTCCCTGGCCAATTTGAGATTTTGTCTTTTAGCTGCTCTAGTTACTAGCATTGTTTTGGTTTTTCTTGCATTTACTCTCATCCCCCTTTTTATTTAGTTCATTGTTCATCATTGTGATATTCGACTGAAGGTCAGTTTCTGATTTTCCAAACAGAACTAAATCATCAGCGAATTCAAGCAATGCTACATATACTGGTTTGAGCTTCCACATACCTATATTCATAAATGTGATAAACAAAAGATGACTATGGACACAACCCTGTCTAACTCCTATATCTACATCAAATTCTTCAGATATGTTTCAAGCTACTGTCACTGCACATATTGATTTATTGTAAAAACGTTTAATGGTTTCTATTACATTTTACTCCAACTTTGTGTTCTTTTGAGGAATGCCATAGTTTGTGTCTCCTCACAGTGTCAAATGCCTTTTCTAAGTCAATAAAAAACACAGGTGCAAGTCAATGTTTCTCTCAATGAATTGTTCTATTATTTGTTTAATTGTAAATATGCGGTCTTGTACACTACTTTATGGCCTAAATCCACTCTGGTGTTCATCAATCTAATCGTCTACACTTTTTTAGTCTCATTTCCAGTATCCTGGCATACACTTTTTCTGGTACGCTAAGTAGTCATACCTTCTATAGTTTGAGCATTCCATAGTTGATCCTTTCTTATGTATTGATACTACCATTCCCTTTTTCCAGTCGTCTGGCATCTGTTTGGACTTCCATGCTTGTTGGTATATTGCATATAGTAGTTTGTTTGCCTCTCTCCCTTGGTTTTTAATAATTTCTGATCAACTTGATCTACTCCTGGGGTCTTAGCTAATTTCGCTTTTCTTATAGTTGTTTGGATTTCTTCCATTGAGATATCTACATCTTCAGCTGTCTCCTCTTGATGACTTGTTACTTTTACTAATTAATCTTTACTCCTTGTTTCATATGTTCTGGAGGGATTAGCTGTGTAATTTGGTCTTACACGTTCTATTCCTTGTCATTTTTGTCACTTTTGTTTGGCCAATATGTCTACTTTGCAATTTTCCATTTCATCAACTAATTCTATCTCTTTCTATCTCTTTTCCATTTATTGCCCTAATATTCCACGTTCCGAAAATCACAGTCCGTGTTTGTTTCCATGTTCGTCGTTTGCAGGTCAAGGCCGGTTTGGGATAAGCAGGGGATTAGCCCACTGTATCTTATGTAGCTGAAGGTGGGGCTGCCACCATGAGGTCCCCTACCAGGCCTTGTTATTTTTTGTCAGGGCTAACTCCCTTAACCTTTTTATTGTCAACCAAGACCGGCCTGCAAGGCAGCAGGTTTGTTTTATGTCAGGGTTAACTTCTTTAGTTTTCCGTCATCCAAGACCCGCCTGCAAGGCAGCGGGAGACTAGTGGAGGGCAGATCGTCTACTTCCCGTGTAGGTAGATCCCATGTCTCGTCATATCAGCTTCCATTGGATATAGTTGTGCTTTTTTCATCATGTCTCGTTATATCAGCTTCCATTGGATATAGTTGTGCTTTCTTCATCATGTCTCGTTATATCAGCTTCCATTGATATAGTTGTGCTTTCTTCATCATGTCTCGTTATATCAGCTTCCATTGGATATAGTTATGCTTTCTTCATCATGTCTCGTTATATCAGCTTCCATTGGATATAGTTGTGCTTTCTTCATCATGTCTCGTCATATCAGCTTCCATTGGATATAGTTGTACTTTCTTCATCATGTCTCGTTATATCAGCTTCCATTGGATATAGTTGTGCTTTCTTCATCATGTCTCGTCATATCAGCTTCCATTGGATATAGTTGTGCTTTCTTCATCATGTCTCGTTATATCAGCTTCCATTGGATATAGTTGTGCTTTCTTCATCATGTCTCGTTATATCAGCTTCCATTGGATATAGTTGTGCTTTCTTCATCATGTCTCGTTATATCAGCTTCCATTGGATATAGTTGTGCTTTCTTCATCATGTCTCATTATATCAGCTTCCATTGGATATAGTTATGCTTTCTTCATCATGTCTCGTTATATCAGCTTCCATTGGATATAGTTGTGCTTTCTTCATCATGTCTCGTCATATCAGCTTCCATTGGATATAGTTGTGCTTTCTTCATCATGTCTCGTCATATCAGCTTCCATTGAATATAGTTGTGCTTTCTTCATCATGTCTCGTTATATCAGCTTCCATTGGATATAGTTGTGCTTTCTTCATCATGTCTCGTCATACCAGCTTCCATTGGATATAGTTGTGCTTTCTTCATCATGTCTCGTCATATCAGCTTCCATTGGATATAGTTGTGCTTTCTTCATCATGTCTCGTCATATCAGCTTCCATTGGCTATAGTTGTGCTTTCTTCATCATGTCTCGTCATATCAGCTTCCATTGGATCTTTCTTCATCATGTCTCGTCATATCAGCTTCCATTGATATAGTTGTGCTTTCTTCATCATGTCTCGTCATATCAGCTTCCGTTGATATAGTTGTGCTTTCATCATGTCCAGTCATATCAGCTTCCATTGGATATAGTTGTGCTTTCTTCATCATGTCTCGTCATACCAGCTTTCGTTGGATATAGTTGTGCTTTCTTCATCATGTCTCGTCATACCAGCTTCCATTGATATAGTTGTGCTTTCTTCATCATGTCTCGTCATATCAGCTTTCGTTGGATATAGCTTCCATTGATATAGGTGTGCTTTCTTCATCATGTCTCGTCATACCAGCTTTCGTTGGATATAGTTGTGTTTTCTTCATCATGTCTCGTCATACGAGCTTTCGTTGGATATATTTGTGCTTTCTTCATCATGTCTCGTCATACCAGCTTTCGTTGGATATAGCTGTGCCTTTCTTCATTCATTGATTGGTTGTCGACTGTGTGTATAATAAATAATGTTGTTATTGTTATATTTATAACTAGAGCTTTGGTGTTACATCTAGATCTAGAGTGCATTGCCTGCCCCATTCACCCCTTTGTAACACTGAGCCACCTTGTTTTTTGTGAACGACGTGCACAGCCAGTTGAGTCAGTCCATAGCTCACATGGAGGACGAGGCTGGTCTCTGCAGCCGGTGCACTCGCACTCGTGAACCTAAATATTAATATCCGCTGCTCTGACCCTCCTTTTTGCTATGGGGCAGGAATGAGGGGACGGGGAGGGGACCTCTTTCAATGGCATGGCTGGGGTACACCACGGAACTGTGCGTGTTACGTAACAATAGGCAGGCGTGGTCACGTCACCTTGCCGACCACGGAATCGCTGTCTATTTTTAGTTCTACTGTTGCTTTTCTGTAACTAAGGTATCGATATTTACATTTATTCAATACTTGTTTTCTGTAACGGAGGTATCGATATTTATATTTATTCAATACTTGTTTTCTGTTACTGATGTATTGATATTCACATTTATTCGATACTTGTTTGCAAGGCCTACGTTATTGTTACGTTTGGCATTCACTTACGTAAACACTCACAACACTGACTCCATAATAATCATTTTCTCTATTGAGAAACAATCACTCACTTGGCTAAACAATCACAACACTGACTCCATAATAATCATTTTCTCTATTGAGAAACAATTACTCACTTGGTCAATCACAACACTGACTCCATAATAATCATTTTCTCTATTGAGAAACAATCACTCACTTGGCTTAACAATCACAACACTGACTCCATAATAATCATTTTCTCTTTGAGACACAATCACTCACTCGGGTACTCAATCACAACACTGAATCTTTAATACTTGTTTTCTCTATTGAGACACAATCATTGCGACATAAAATATCTCAACTTAAAGTTCAACTGCATATGAAAAATAACAACAATATATCCAAGTATATAATAAATGATTCGTCAATTAAAACTTTGCCATTTGTCAATTAAAACTTTGCCATTGGTCAATTAAAACTTTGCCATTCGTCAATTAAAACTTTGCCATTGGTCAATTAAAACTTTGCCATTGGTCAATTAAAGCTTTGCCATTGGTCAATTAAAACTTTGCCATTGGTCAATTAAAACTTTGCCATTGGTCAATTAAAACTTTGCCATTGGTCAATGAAAACTTTGCCATTCGTCAATTAAAACTTTGCCATTGGTCAATTAAAACTTTGCCATTGGTCAATTAAAACTTTGTCATTGGTCAATTAAAACTTTGCCATTGGTCAATTAATACTTTGCCATTGGTCAATGAAAACTTTGCCATTGGTCAATTAAAACTTTGCCATTGGTCAATTAAAACTTTGCCATTGGTCAATTAAAACTTTGCCATTGGTCAATTAAAACTTTGCCATTGGTCCTTTATTACAATATTGCCTAATTCAAAGTCATTGCCACTGGCAAATAAAAGTGTTTACTATTGGTCAATTAAATCCTTTCGACACAGGTGTAATAGGGCAAAAACTACCCCGGGAATAAAACGTGCGATTGACTAGAATCCTACCATTGGAGACAATGAAAACTTTGCCATATAGACATCAAAAGTTTTATGTGCCGAGGTTTTGAAAACTTTGCCATTAGTCAATTATAGAAATCAGGATCAGTTTTATGT
This sequence comes from Doris montereyensis, assembly GCA_037039925.1. Lineage (NCBI taxonomy): Eukaryota > Metazoa > Mollusca > Gastropoda > Nudibranchia > Dorididae > Doris > Doris montereyensis. The sequence goes on along the minus strand of JAXRKP010000289.1, from coordinate 292,177 downwards.
GCCGTGGTTTTGACAATACACAGCTTTGCCATTATGGAAATCAGGATAAGTTTTATTGGTCAATTGTTTTGACAATGGTCAGCTTAGCGTTATGGAAATCAGGTCCTTTATTACAATATTACCTAATTCAAAGTCATTGCCACTACACAGCTTAGTGTTATAGAAATCAGGATAAGCCTAAATACACAGCTTAGCGTTATAGAAATCAGGATCAGCTTAAATACACAGCTTAGTGTTATAGAAATCAGGATAAGCTGTATGTGCCGTGGTTTTGACACTACACAGCTAAGCGTTATAGAAATCAGGATAAGCTTTAACTTTATGTCAGGATCCGAGGTTTTGACACTACACAGCTTAGCGTTATAGAAATCAGGATCAGCTTTAACTTTATGGGCCGTGGTTTTGACACTACACAGCTTAGCATTATAGAAATCAGGATAAGCTTTAAAATACACAGCTTAGCGTTATAGAAATCAGGATAAGCTTAAATACACAGCTTAGTGTTATAGAAATCAGGATCAGCTTAAATACACAGCTTAGTGTTATAGAAATCAGGTTTAAATCACACAGAGTTATAGAAATCAGGATCAGCTTTAATACACAGCTTAGCGTTACAGAAATCAGGATAAGCTTTAACTTTATGTGCCGTGGTTTTGACACTACACAGCTTAGCGTTATAGAAATCAGGATAAGCTTTAACTTTATGTGCCGTGGTTTTGACAATACACAGCTTAGCGTTATAGAAATCAGGATAAGCTTTATGTGCCGATCAGTTTTGAAATACACAGCTAAGCGTTATAGAAATCAGGATAAGCTTTAACTTTATGTGCCGTGGTTTTGACAATACACAGCTTAGCGTTATAGAAATCAGGATAAGCTTTAACTTTATGTGCCGTGGTTTTGACAATACACAGCTTAGCGTTATAGAAATCAGGATCAGCTTAAATACACAGCTTAGTGTTATAGAAATCAGGATCAGCTTAAATACACAGCTTAGCGTTATAGAAATCAGGATCAGCTTAAATCAGCTTTAATACAGCTTAGTGTTATATAAATCAGGATCAGCTTTAATACACAGCTTAGTGTTATATAAATCAGGATCAGCTTAAATACACAGCTTAGCGTTATAGAAATCAGGATCAGCTTAAATACACAGCTTAGTGTTATAGAAATCAGGATCAGCTTAAATACACAGCTTAGTGTTATAGAAATCAGGATATGCTTTAACTTTATGTGCCGTGGTTTTGACATTACACGGCTTAGGTTATAGAAATCAGGATCAAAATACACAGCTTAGCGTTATAGAAATCAGGATAAGCTTAAATACACAGCTTAGTTATAGAAATCAGGATCAGCTTAAATACACAGCTTAGCGTTATAGAAATCAGGATCAGCTTAAATACACAGCTTAGTGTTATATAAATCAGGATCAGCTTAAATACACAGCTTAGTGTTATATAAATCAGGATCAGCTTAAATACACAGCTTAGTGTTATAGAAATCAGGATCACTTAAATACACAGCTTAGTGTTATAGAAATCAGGATCAGCTTAAATACACAGCTTAGTGTTATAGAAATCAGGATATGCTTTAACTTTATGTGCCGTGGTTTTGACATTACACAGCTTAACGTTATAGAAATCAGGATAAGCTTTAACTTTATGTGCCGTGGTTTTGACACTACACAGCTTAGCGTTGTAGAAATCAGGATAAGTTTTATGTGCCGTGGTTTTGACAATACACAGCTTAGCGTTATGGAAATCAGGATAAGCTTAAATACACAGCTAAGCGTTATAGAAATCAGGATAAGCTTTATGTGCCGTGGTTTTGACAATACACAGCTTAGCGTTATAGAAATCAGGATGAGCTTGAATACACAACTTAGCGTTATAGAAATCAGGATAAGTTTATGTGCCGTGGTTTTGATGTGGCTTATAGATCTTCCCTACGTCGTGATCTCGACGATTTTTTTTTGGTAAGATTTTTGTTCTTGTTTTCCTCGGACTGCAGTGAAAACATCCAAGGGATAAATGTGCACATTTTTTTGTGATCTGCACGCGGGACTTCTTTCTATGGTAACACTATAATATATATGTAAGAAAAGAAAAGAAATCTTGAGGAAATTTTTCTAACCATTGGATCACGAACCCACGACCTTTTGGTTGAGAGGCCGAACA
>JAXRKP010000289.1:277500-285000 GCA_037039925.1 Doris montereyensis | reverse complement strand
TTGAAAGGTAAAACAATGAAAACCTAATCAACAATGATTATATTGATCTAAATTTACATAATGAATAATCCATTTTTTGTCAGCCATTCTATTGACAGTCCGTATTTATGTATTCTCCATACTGCTCGTTCTATATAATCTATAGATTTAGTGTTATAATACATCTAGGTGTGCAGCCTCTGAAACAATGCAAAGTGTGAGGCAGGAGGAAGTCATTCATCGCCTGTCCACCACCTGAGGCGGGTTACCTGTTCATAACGGTTTCAAGACTAGAGTAACATTTGTATCATGTTACCAAGTCAATATAATGTCTACAATCTTACCGTTGTTATGTGTGTGTGTGTGTGTATGTGTGTGTTTGTGTGTTTATGTGTGTGTGTATATGTGTATGTGTTGGTGTGTGTATGTATGTGTGTGTATGTGTTTGTGTGTATGTATGTGTGTGCATGTGTGTCTGTCTGTGTGTGTGTGTGTATGTGTGTGTATGTGTAGACATGTGTTTGCATGTGTGTATGTGTGTGCATGGGTGTGTGTGTGTGTGGGCGTATGTGTGTTTGTGTGTATGTGTGTGTGTTTAATAATAATACTAAATCTGTTTGTCCTTTTCAGGTAATTCATGTTTGCGTGTCTGTGTGCATGTGTGTATGTGTGTGTATTTGTGTGTGTGTGTGTGTTTGGGCGTGTATGTGTATGTGTGCATGTGTGTCTGTATGTGTGTATTTGTGTATGTGTGTGTATGTGTGCGTATGTGTGTATGTGTGCGTGTGTGTATGTGTGTGTATGTGTGTGTGTATGTGTGTGCATTCGTGTGTGTATGTGTGTGTGTTTACGTGTGTGTATATGTGTGTGTGTAGGAAATAATGAATAGCCACTCTCCACCCCTAAGGATCTCAAAGAACTACCTCCTTCATTTAGGACATGAAATAAAAGAAACAAATAGTGTCTAGCTCATTAGTAGCATGTGATTGAGTTTGTTGTACAAAAAGATAGAGAAATGTTACAACCTTGAATCAGAAGGAGAAATCACTAACACACTGGATTATATATTATTATGGAGAATGAAAGATAATATGTGTGTGTGTATGTGTGTGTGTGTGTGAGAGAGAGAGAGAGCTAGCGAGAGAGAGAGAGAGAGAGAGAGAGAGACAGAGACAGAGAGAGAGAGAGAGAGAGAGAGAGAGAGAGAGAGAGAGAGGAGAGAGAGAGAGAGAGAGAGAGAGAGAGAGAGAGAGAGAGAGAGAGAGAGAGAGACAGACAGACAGACAGACAGACAGACAGACAGACAGACAGACAGACAGACAGACAGAACAGACAGACAGACAGACAGACAGACAGACAGAGACAGGGGGAGGGAGGGAGAGAGGAGGAGGGAGGGAGGGAGAGAGAGAGAGAGAGAGAGAGAGAGAGAGAGAGGGAGAGAGAGAGAGAGAGAGAGAGAGAGAGAGAGAGAGAGAGAGAGAGAGAGAGAGAGAGAGAGAGAGAAGAGAGAGAGAGAGAGAGAGAGAAGAGAGAGAGAGAGAGAGAGAGAGAGAGAGAGAGAGAGAGAGAGAGAGAGAGAGAGAGAGAGAGAGAGAGAGAGACAGAGAGAGAGAGAGAGAGAGAGAGAGAGAGAGACAGACAGAGACAGAGACAGAGACAGAGACAGAGACAGAGACAGAGACAGAGACAGACATACAGACATACAGACAAACAGACAGAGACAGAGAGACAGACACACACACACACAGGGTTGAGATCAATATTGACAGACAGAAATAATCAATGGTCATAAATGTAAATGACGAAAAAGTTGACGGTCTAAATAGCTCTCTTATTGACTAAAATTAAGAATCAATTACGGCTATCAATGTAAGTTAAAAAAAATGAAATGAAACATCGGGCCTAAACCTCGAAATTTCGCTTGGCAAAGGCACCCATCGCATTGCCATGAAACCAAAGCTGGCAAAGGTACCCATCGCATTGCCATGAAATCAAAAGCTTGGCAAAGGTACCCATCACATTTTCATGAAACCAAATCTTGACAAAGATACCCATCGATTGCAAAGAAAGGTACCCATCGCATTGCCATGAAACCAAATCTTGGCAAAGATACCCATCGCATTGCCATGAAACCAAATCTTGGCAAAGATACCCATCGCATTTTCATAGAAAACAAAGGTACCCATCGCATTGCCATGAAACCAAAGCTTGACAAAGATACCCATCGCATTGCCATGAAACCAAATCTTGGCAAAGATACCCATCGCATTGCCATGAAAACCAAAGCTTGGCAAAGGTACCCATCGCATTGGCCCCATCGCATTGCCATGAAACCAAAGCTTGGCAAAGGTACCCATCGCATTGCCATGAAACCAAATCTTGGCAAAGATACCCATCGCATTGCCATGAAACCAAATCTTGGCAAAGATACCCATCCCATTGCCATGAAACCAAATCTTACCCATCACATTGCCAAAAACCAAATCTTAAAGATACCCATCGCATTGCCATGAAACCAAAGCTTGGCAAAGATACCCATCGTATTGCCATGAAACCAAAGCTTGGCAAAGATACCCATCGCATTGCCATGAAACCAAAGCTTGGCAAAGATACCCATCGCATTGCCATCAAACCAAAGCTTGGCAAAGGTACCCATCGCATTGGCCATCAAACCGTGCGCAAAGCTTGGCAAAAGATACCCATCGTATTGCCATGAAACCAAATCTTGGCAAAGATAGCCATCGCATTGCCATCAAACCAAATCTGACAAAGATACCCATCGCATTGCCATCAAACCAAAGCTTGACAAAGATACCATTCGCATTGCCATGAAACCAAAGCTTGGCAAAGATACCCATCGCATTGCCATCAAACCAAAGCTGAAGATACCATTCGCATTGCCATCAAACCAAAGCTTGGCAAAGATACCCATCGTATTGCCATCAAACCAAATCTTGACAAAAATACCCATCGCATTGCCATGGAACCAAATCTTGGCAAAGATACCCATCGCATTGCCATCAAACCAAATCTTGACAAAAATACCCATCGCATTGCCATCAAAACAAAGCTTGGCAAAGGTACCCATCGCATTGCCATGAAACCAAAGCTTGGCAAAGATACCCATCGCATTGCTATGAAACAAATCTTGGCAAAGATAGCCATCGCATTGCCATCAAACCAAATCTTGACAAAGATACCCATCGCATTGCCATCAAACCAAAGCTTGACAAAGATACCATTCGCATTGCCATGAAACCAAAGCTTGGCAAAGGTACCATCGTATTGCCATGAAAACTAAATCTTGGCAAAGATACCCATCGTATTGCCATCAAACCAAATCTTGACAAAAATACCCATCGCATTGCCATGGAACCAAATCTTGGCAAAGATACCCATCGCATTGCCATCAAACCAAATCTTGACAAAAATACCCATCCCATTGCCATGAAACCAAATCTTGGCAAAGATACCCATCGCATTGCCATGAAAACCAAATCTTGGTAAAGATACCCATCGCATTGCCATGAAACCAAAGCGTGTCTTTTAAATTTGATTTTACCCACATTAAGAACTAATGAATGTGATCTTGGGGCTTGTTGAAAGGGTATTAATAATTCTACCCCGACTGTCCTGTAAACAGCCAATGGGTTCTTTTATCGTGCTCAGACGGTTGTGAACTGCACACATGACCTCTTTTTTTAATGGTCGTCTTTGACAGGACTAAGTTTGCGACGATACCGCTAGCTGGACCATGTGGAGGGGAGTGGTAGGTTTTACTCGACAAAACCCTCTGTCGGCAGGGTTTGAGCCCACGACCTTAAGGGTTGAGAAGCCGACGCCTTGCATCTAGATTACTGAGACCCCTAAACCGAAACACAGTCCCAACCACGGTAACACTGTGTATTATTTGCCACCAGGCTGATGGGTGAGGATTTAAGGTCATAGGTTCGAACCTACCTAGTGTACTGTAGTGTTTTATCAATTGTAATAGTCTAGCCTCTGTTCTCGTTAAAAAAATCCCTTTTACATTAATAATTATGAGTCTCAGCTCAGAGGAGTTAACTGTTAATGAAACGTGATGCAGGTCAGAATGATGGATTTTTCGGGAAATAATGATTTACCCCCCCGCCCCAAACAAACAAAAATTAAACATATTAGAAAGAGATTTCCAAGGTGAATCACATAAACCTATTAGAAAGACATTTCCATGGTGAAACACATCAACCTATTAGAAAGACATTTCCATGGTGAATCACATCAACCTATTAGAAAGACATTTCCATGGTGAATGACATAAACCTATTAGAAAGACATTTCCATGGTGAATTACATAAACCTACTAGAAATACATTTCCATGGTGAATTACATCAACCAATTAGAAAGACACTTCCATGGTGAATGACATAAACCTATTAGAAAGACATTTCCAAGAAGGAAAGATGACGTTTTTTGCTGCAGATCTCGTTGATCTTCCTAAGTATTCAAAACAAAATAATCACTTTAATTTTCTTTTGACTGTTATTGATGTTTTTAGTAAATATCCTTGGGTAGTTTTATTAAAAATGAAAACTGGATTAGAAGTAATAAATGCTTTTAAACATATATTTAAAGAAAGATAACCAGAAAAGATATTGGCTGACAAAGGAACCGAGCTTTATGACAAAATTTTGAAAAGATTTATTTAAGAGAGAAAATATAGAATTATACTCTACACAGAATTAAGAAAATCCCGCATAGCTGAAAGATTAAATAGAACTTTTAAAGAAAAGATATCCAAACATTTTACTGCTTATAATACAACACAATACTACGACGTATTAGATCAAATAGTAAGTAAGTAAAATAATACTCTTCAAAAAACAATTAAAGAAACACATGTAGAAGGAAAGTAAAAAAGAAAAGGAAGATGACATTTACGAAAGAGTGTTTCCAGATGAATTATGTGATAAAAAAAAACCCAAATTTAAAGTAGGTGATCACCTACGATTCACTAAGTATAAAAATCACTTTGAGAAAGGTTAGACTAGTAACTGGACCAGAAAGTTTCGTTATTGACAAAGTGTTACAAACTAATCCTATTACATATAAAGCCGTGATTTACAAGGGGAAACAATTGGCTCTTTTTATACTAGCGAGTTATTGAAAACAAAATTTAAGACTACATAAATGGAGGAATATGAAATGTTAATACTATTCTACATGAAATACCTTACTTTATATTTATTGAACTACAGGTTGTATTGAATACTGTGTTAAATCAGGTAACCAATATAGATTTGAATTCGGCTACTTTTTCTTTTCTTTATAAAAACGGAGCGTAAAATTAAAAAAAACAACTTTATTAACGAAATTCTCAACGATTGTGTTTCCAAAAACTGAAGTAAAATTATTTTATTAACATGTTGATAATTATGATCTTAACCCTTCTGATTTAACTCACTTCATTGAAGAAATAAAAGAGGAACAGCCTAATATACATAGAATTCATTTAGATCAACTCAAAGAAAGATTATTTAGAAATATAACAGATGTTCCAGACGACCTAACAATGTACATAGAATTCCTTTAGATCAACTCAAAGAAAGATTATTTAGAAATATAACAGAAGTTCCAGACGACCTAACAATGTCCATAGAATTCCTTTAGATCAACTCAAAGAAAGATTATTTAGAAACATAACAGATGTTTCAGACGACTTAACAATGTACATAGAATTCCTTTAGATCAACTCAAAAGAAAGATTATTTAGAAATATAACAGAAGTTCCAGACAACCTAACAATGTACATAGAATTCCTTTAGATCAACTCAAAGAAAGATTAATTAGAAATATAACAGAAGTTCAAGACAACCTAACAATGTACATAGAATTCCTTTAGATCAACTAAAGAAAGATTATTTAGAAATATAACAGAAGTTCAAGACAACTTAACAATGTACATAGAATTCCTTTAGATCAAAGAAAGATTATTTAGAAATATAACGGAAGTTCAAGACAACCTAACAATGTACATAGAATTCCTTTAGATCAACTCAAAGAAAGATTATATAGAAATATAACAGAAGTTCAAGACGACCTCACAATGTACATAGAATTCCTTTAGATCAACTCAAAAGAAAGATTATTTTAGAAATATAACAGATGTTCAAGATGACCTAACAATGTACATAGAATTCCTTTAGATCAACTCAAAGAAAGATTATTTAGAAATATAACAGAAGTTCAAGATGACCTATCATTAGAAATAAGTAAAGACGTCTCCTCTGATCATTTAAGAAATGTAAAGAAATAATGGGGAAAAATAAAGTATGAAGATAGTAAAAATAAATTATATTATTATGCTTTCGGGGATGTGTAACACGGTTTGAAACGTTATATCCCAAAGATGGTTTTAATAGTTTTATTGAAGAGCAACTTCAGATCAACATAATAGCATTACGTAAATACAATTTTTAAAAATATTATTTTACGTGTTGATTACCCTATCTTCATGAATTGTAACTTGGGCTACACACAGATATAATGAATAATTTACATGAAATTACAGAATTGCTTCATGAATAATTTCTCTGGGAGACAAAGACATGAATTTATTTCATTAAATGACAGATATAAATTCATGTATACAATTGTGATTTGTGTAACACTAAGTAAATTATTTATGCGTGTTCAAATCTGGGCGAGCATAGTTTTTTTTTTGCAGAGTAACACTAATAACATTAGTAATACTAGTAATACTAGTACCACTAAAATAAATTATTTATGATTGCCTAAATCTGGGTAAGCGTAGTTTGTTATTACTTATTACATAGTGACACTAGTAACACTAGTAAAAATTAGTAACACTAAATAAATAAGCTTTTTTTTTTACAGAGTACTTATAGTAATACGTGTATTAACAAAAATGATAAAGAATTTTTTTTGAAAACACGGAAACTATAATTAATGAATTAATGATAAAACTTTTTCAAAAATATTTTTACCAATATTTTTCGTCTTAGTTCTGTTTTAAAAATTTTGTTCTAAGTTATCAATAATTTGCTGTTCTAAAGCATGCATAAGCTCTATCATTCTAATAATTCATTTCTTTCTTCATCATTATATATTATTACCATATTATCAGGAACTAATATTCCAAATTTATGTGCAATTATATAAAAAAGATAGAATCTGGCTTATTTCTCACATAAATGAAATCTAATAGTTATTTCTTCACCTCTTAAATCTAATGGAATATTATTTTGATCGGTATCTTTGCGTTAAAATCTCTTATATTCTTTTAATAGATTTAAAGGTATCCAAGTTGGCAATTATTTCAAAAGCGTCGTTATCACCATTTTTTCAATTGCCTTTCAATTTCTTTGAAATTTATACAACCCAACTGGCATTTGAATTATCTTCTTTTCCCCAGTGTCAATCCCTACATATTCAATTATATTGTTATACGTTGTAGTAGGCTTCTAAATTGACCGTAGCAATTTCATATTGTTTATTCAGAATCAGTTATAATGGTGGAA
>JAXRKP010000289.1:262500-272500 GCA_037039925.1 Doris montereyensis | reverse complement strand
AAGCTGTGCACGCGTTCGCGGGCACACCAGGGAGAAAAGGTGCGCATACTAATGAAATGTCCGGGCACACCAATAATAATAATAAAAAATTGTCTTGTCTAAAGTTCATTCGCATGCACACAGTGCACATAATTGGGAATTGAAGTCGTTACACTTTGCACAGCGCCACAAATGTGCGCACACAGTCTAGAAAACAGACTTAGAGGCAACATTGGTGAGGAATTGTTGATGGAGAAGAGCAAGGCTAAGTCTTACCAATAGAAGCTGTTTTGACACCGATGCAAAGACACAAAACCAGGAAATACAAAACGTACAACTTTGCGTTTGTCTCCATGATAAGCTGGTGGTGTAGATCTATTCTTGGCAAAAACAATGAATGCACAACTATAATCAACAATCGTATTGCTGTTTCCAGATGAAGATTGTAGTTTTAATGAAAGACTGTAGTACACTGACTCTAGTAACGTCAACAGTTTAGTTGATTCGTCCTTGAAAGTACAAGTGTTGTTTTGTTTTGACTTTTTATTAATAAAGCTTGAAAAGCATACAGTTCAATCAATCAAGAATAGCGCTCAGTTAGTTTTAAAACAGGTACTAATACTGAACAGGTGGCTACGATGTGTTGATATTTTCTTAAAAAAATAATAGTCTGAATCATGGAAGTTATGCCGGTCAAGCGATAGTATAATGGAAGAATATCAGTAGCGGTACAGCCAAGCCTTTCTCTCCAGTGTGAACTGACTTTTGACGATCTCATTGGAAGTAAAACGACCTCACTCTGAACATGGACTGATGGCTGGCCCCAAACACTTATACTTATAGTAATCAAAGCCACACCGTCCGTGGGGTAGAGTAATCTTGCTGCGTGTCTCACACGTAGACTGATAATAGAAATAAATTGAGTCTGCGGTGGTCCTAAAGGATTAGTAGAATGCAGTTAGCAACCCTTTTAACCTTGGGCGAAAATAATACAATGCAAACCTTTCGTAAGTAAGTAAGTAGTTTGGGTGGTAAGCAACACAGATTTCAACTGTCGTCTCAGCATACCAAATGACTGCTGGGGGCTCCAAGAAGCAGATAAGGATAACACCCGAGCCTCCAAATGTACTAGTAGTACGGTGGCTTAAGCTAGCATCAATTTAAAGAATTTTATTGTTGTGGTAGGGATGAGAAAACATTGATAATAGATTACTGACTGAGTTAAATGTTCAATGGTGTTTCCAATGCTTTTGTCCGATTGTACGGAAAGCATTATCTTAATATTATGCGTTGTGCTTCGCTGCTTTCAGGGAACAAATGACTCTTGGTCTTCTTGTCAAGATTGTCAAATTAATTGATGGCTCTACGCTACGAACTTATATCCATTGCAATTGCAAGATAATATACGAAACGACGATAAAACGAATTATGCAACGTGGAATTAAGTTGTGGTTGTGGATTTTGTAACCAAAATACGTTGCGATTACTATGCGGATGTACGTAAAGTTCCCCCAATGCCACAACGGCCCATAGAGCCGGAGCTATCCCGGTTGGATTCTATAGCGTGAAGCAAAACTGGTGATGATAATTACCTCATGGACAGAACGCTAGTCTGACGCAGGTTTTTTATTCCCAGCGAGTGCTTGTACCCATTTGCACCTGAGTCGAGTGGGGAAATATGTTTTAAATGATGTCTTAGTCTTACCCACGGAACACAACGTGGGAACTAGCTTTGCTAGCACTCGAACCCTGGGACCTCATACACAACCCCAATCCAGCAGCCTAACCGCTGTGTCACTGTCACCACTGACACGTATACGGATGTGGACACCGGAAAATTGGTCATGAAAACGGAACTTAAAGAGATACGAACGTTCCTTTGTGTTTACCGTGGAGTACGAGATGGGTGAGTGGTTAAAAGGCATGGCACTGTGACCCAGAGGTTCTGGGTTCTAGAGTTCAAGCCCGACTTCAAGCGAGCATTTTGGTTTTTTTCCTTGTGCAAGAAAATGTACCTCATTACTCACTTGGTTGAAATGGGTGACTTCTGTTGCTTTGAGCGTGAGCTTGGTGATAATCTATATTCCTTTCTCTCAAGAAGTTGGAATGTCAGGCGCGACACCAGTCGGTACCCGCGTGGACGGCACTAATTATTGTTTGTTTGTCTGTTTGTTTGTAGCTGAGCCGCAGTGTTGGGAGCTTGTAATCACGACGACACTGGTTCAAGCCCCCAAGGCTGGCACAGGTGAGTTTTTTTTTACACCGTTGTATTCTTAGGAAATGTACTTCACTCTTTTTACTCACTTTACCCAGGTGTGAATGAGTACCAGCTGCAGGTAGAGAATATCTTGTCAGAATGTTAATACGAAAAAGCCTAACAGTAACGCTAACAGGCGTGTGTACTGTATGCTCCCCCGGGAGTTAAAAAGGACTGAATGAAAAGGTCCGCTAGGGATAAATAATGCACAATCTGTGAGCCTGTACTTTATGGTGATACTGACTCGCAAGAGAATTACAGTTTAAAAAAAGGCGTTGAAAAGAAGTCACTTACAATAACAAAACGAAACACTCTTATTATGAAATATGAATCGCAGAAAAGATTTTGAGTCACAGAGAGAAAATATGCGCTACTTTTCGTGGACAGTATCTAGATTTTGATTTGATTTGATTTGATTTGATTTACCAACATCCACAACTAAGGTGATCTCAGGGGTTTTGGGAGGATTTCGTTTGCACGTTGTCCTGACTGCCCTGTAAACAGCCTAGGGATCTTTAACGTGCACAGAGTGTTGTGATCTGCACACGAAACCTTCTTTTTATCGTCAGTCTCCGATGGGACTAGGTGTCGATCCACCTACCTGGACCAGGCGGGGGGGGGTAGATTTTGCTCGAAAAAGAAAATGGAGAGGCCAATACCTTTGCCCTTGGACTACCGTAGCCCCACCCCCCCACCCCCTCAAGAATCCAGAACAACAAAATTAAACTAGCAACACAAAGTCAACTATACACAATGTGCAGGAGCACTCAAATTATTTTAGCCCCCTTACCTCGATTAAAAAAGAAAAGAAGTTAAAATAAAGTCCTTTCTCCTACGGCCCATTGAGCTGGAAATGGAACAGACGATAACTTGATAATATCTCATTTCCTGGACAGGATATTAGTTTGTTATAGCCATTAACCGCCACTGAATGTCGGCCATATTGATGAACTCTCACGCCGTATTATTTGTCCAAATGTCGTATAAGGTAGCGTTATAGTAGTTATAATAATACGTTTGGATACAACATTCTTTTATGTAGTTATTCTAGATTTCAGCCTTTTTTGAGGATTTTGTTTTGAACAGTGTACAGCTTTTGTTATATGTTATGATATTGTATGATATGTTATGATATGTTATGATATGTTATGATATGTTATATGTTATGATATATGTTATGATATGTTATGATATGTTATGATAATTTACTGCGTTGCTGCTAGTGTATATGTAGATGTCGGCAAAATGCGGCAGTTCTGATCGAAACGACTCTAACTTTAAGACATGGAATAACATTGATATTGAAAGGCAACACAAGAGGTGAGCGTGTAGAACAAAAACATAATAATAATAATAATAATAATAATAATAATAATAATAATAATAATAATAATAATAATAATAATAATAATAATAATAATAATAATAATAATGGTTCTACACGCCTTCTTAGTAGCGTCGGTGGCTGAGCGGTTAAGCTGCCGAACTGGGGAGCAAAGCCAGGTCCGACGTTGTGCTTTCTTGGGAAATAGAACACGTAACACGCATTTCTCCCACACTACCCAGGTGCAAATGGGTACAAGCGCTAGCTTGGAAGTAAGAACCTGCGTCAGCCTAGCGTTTTGGCCAGGAGGCGATTATTGACACGTGTGCCGCTTCACGCTATTGAAACCGGGATAAGCTCCGGCTCTAAGGGCCGTAACAGCCTTGAAGGAACTCTACTTTTTACTTTACGCCTTCTTGGGTAGCTTACACCTTGGTATCAAATAAAACTGAGCCTGCTAGTGCCGTAGCTATCAACTGAGACTGCTAGTGCCGTAGCTATCAACTGAGACTGCTAGTGCCGTAACTATCAACTGAGACTGCTAGTGCCGTAACTATCAACTTAGACTGCTAGTGCCGTAGCTATCAACTGAGACTGCTAGTGCTGTAGCTATCAACCGAGACTGCTAGTGCCGTAACTAGCGACTGAGATTGCTAGTGCCGTAGCTATCAACTGAGACTGCTAGTGCCGTAACTATCAACTGAGACTGCTAGTGCCGTAACTATCAACTGAAACTGCTAGTGCCGTAACTAGCAACTGAAACTGCTAGTGCCGTAACTAGCAACTAAGACTGCTAGTGCCGTAACTAGCAACTGGAAACTGCTAGTGCCGTAACTATCAACTGAAACTGCTAGTGCCGTAACTATCAACTGAAACTGCTAGTGCTGTAACTAACAACTGAGACTGCTAGTGCCGTAACTATCAACTGAGACTGATACGTAGTTTCCGTAAATATCTTCAACTCCAGACTCCCGACAAACTTCCTGTAGCTATCAACAAATTTGGTGTGAATAATTTAGACTGCTAGCTCATTTTTTATCTATCAATTCTTAGAATGTCCTGGTGTGAATAACAAAAGCAAATGGATGACGCTCGCTAGTTCCGTCTCTCACTTTTCTTCTGTCCTGTCTCTAGTCCATAACTATCAACTGAGACTGCTGTGTGCCGTAGCTATCAACTCTAGACTGTGTGTGTGTCTCTCTCCTCTCTCTCTCTCTCTTAGACTCTCTAGTCTCTCATAACTAGCTCTCTCTCCATCTCCTTTTTACCCTTAGATCTATCATAGCTACATGCACCAACGTTTAGAAATTGCCAGGTGCCGTTTTAACTAGATTTAACTTTTCATTTCAGACCTTGACACTGAGGCACTGGTCTAGAACGGAACAAAAAAACCAAAGTGGCCCAAAGTGACGAAACAAGATATTACAAAGTACGCACCACAATACGACGTTCTACGCTTTAACTAGAACTCCTACTAACAACTGTCTCTATATGCAACTGCTACTAGCAACTCTATAGACTGCTAACAACTTCTCTCTATATACATAACTAAACTAACAACTCTCTCTATATAGTAACCGTAACTAACAACTCTCTATATATACGTAACTGGCTTAACAACTACAACGAAAACTCTCTAAATATAACTGCTACTAACAACTCCCTCTCTATATACGTAACTGCTACTAACAACTCTCTAACAACTCCTCTACATACTTAACTGCTACTTTATATAATTTACTTAATCTTTTTATCTAAGAATTCTCAGAATACGTTGGAAAGGAATAATTCTAAAAGGAACTGCTACTGTACTAACTCTCTCTATTCTCTGTCTCTCAACATCTCTAATAGTAACTCCTTGTTCTACATACTTAACTGCTAAACTCTCTTTTTTCTTAACTGCTACTAACAACTCTCTACATACTTAACTGCTACTAACAACTGTCTCTCTATATTTAACTGCTACTAACAACTCTCTATATATGTAACTGCTACTAACAACTCTCTCTACGTAACTGCTACTAACAACTCTCTATATATACGTCTCTAACAACTCTCTCTATATACGTAACTGCTACTCTCTCTATATCTAAATCTCTAACAACTCTTTCTATATACGTAACTGCTACTAACAACTCTCTCTATATACGTAACTGCTACTAACATCTCCTTTTTTAACCCTAAGATCTATCTCATACTAACTGCACTAACAACCGTTTAGTAAAATTACTAACAAGGTCTCCTCTTTGCAACTGCTACTATACTAACAACTCTCTCCTTGCTTAACTGCTACTAACAACTTTTCATTTCATACTTAACTGACTATACTAACAACTCACTCTACATACTTAACTGCTACTAACAACTCTCTCTACATACTTAACTGCTACTAACAACTGGCCTACATACTTAACTGCTACTAACAAGATATACATACTTAACTGCTACTAACAACTCTCTCTATATACGTAACTGCTACTAACAACTCTCTATATACTTAACTGCTACTATACTAACAACTTCTGCTCTAACAACTTCCCTATATACTTAACTGCTACTATAATAACAACTTCTCGTACTATACTAACAACTACTATACTTAACTGCTACTAACAACTCTTCTACATACTTAACTGCTACTAACAACTCTCTCTTTAACTGCTACTAACAACTCTCTCTACATACTTAACTGCTACTAACAACTCTCTCTACATACTTAACTGCTACTAACAACTCTCTCTATATACTTAACTGCTACTAACAACTCTCTCTATATACTTAACTGCTACTATACTAACTCTCTATATACTTAAACTGTCTCTCTACATACTTAACTGCTACTAACAACTCTCTACATACTTAACTGCTACTAACAACTCTCTATACTTAACTGCTACTAACAACTCTCTCTACATACTTAACTGCTACTAACAACTCTCTCTATATACTTAATGCTACTAACAACTCTCTCTATATACTTAACTGCTACTATACTAACAACTCTCTCTATATACTTAACTGCTACTAAACTCCAACTCTCTCTATATACTTAACTGCTACTAACAACTCCTTCTCTATATACTTAACTGCTACTAACAACTATACTTAACTGCTACTAACAACTCTCTCTATATACTTAACTGCTACTATACTAACTCTCTCTACATACTTAACTGCTACTATACTAACTCTCTCTATATACTTAACTGCTACTAACAACTCTCTCTACATACTTAACTGCTACTAACAATCTCTAACTGCTACTAACAACTCTCTATACTTAACTGCTACTAACAACTCTCTCTATATAACTTAACTGCTACTTGACTGCTACTAACAACTTTCTCTATACTTAACTGCTACTAACAACTCTCTATATACTTAACTGCTACTATACTAACTCTCTCTCTATACTTAACTGCTACTAACAACTCTCTCTCTATACTTAACTGCTACTAACAACCATACTAACTCTATATACTTAACTGCTACTAACAACTCTCACAACTTACCTGCCGTCTTTGACGTTGGGAATGAAAATGAAAATGGAATAAATTAATTGTATTTCCATCAGGCTATTCTTCTTTTCCTTTTGCTTTTGCACACCTGATCGACTTAGCCCTTGACGACATTAAAGCTACGACGGTCACGTACGATTTTTCATGCATGACCCCCAGGCCTTTTTTCTTACGTTGCTTCAATTTTGATTTTGTCAACAGCAAAAAAAAAGCCAAACTTTCTTTTCTTGTATTATTCCTATTGTATCCCTGTTTCCTTTTGTTGAACTCCCTTGGTCTGTATAGTTAAGTTAGGCCTACTTTTGAAATAAATCATGACTATACTATAAGTAAGATTATTCATTGACCACACGATGTCGGTGTATGTTTCGGATGTACACAAGCATAATATCATGTAGGCGTACACACATATACTGCAGACGATGGGAGACAGATATAGTGGACGCTAAGCTTTTTGGACAAAAAAAATAACAGAGCCATTCTTCAATATTGAATGACGAATGCCAAGTATTGAAGAATGGCTCAGGACAGAGAGACAGTCAGTCAGAGGCGTTGTCGGGGATGCAACGTCCTGTGCAGGGGTGGATTTAGCCCTAAACAACTAGAGGGACACTTTAAACTTTAAACTTTAATGAACGGTAATAAAAAAAGGAATAACAAATCAACGAATCTTTCTTTTCCTTTATGTGTAGAGGAATTAAGTTCGTTTGGTCTTCAATAATGCAAATCGATTGATGTCTCTTTGGTTTAAAGTATTCATACTCCTTATTAAATCTTTGTAAACTGACATTTAAATCAATTAAAGCATTTAGTCGATCCCGTCTCATAGTGTTTCGGATATATGTTGTTATTCGTTTGTGATATATTTGACAGCATTGACCATATGGTTTCAACTACTTTGATACTTCATATTAATCTTAACCTTTTCTTTCAAATGTTTCATGTCCACGCGACCACTTTGAGGCCAAATGTTATCGCTTCCAAATATTAATAAACAATAGAAGCAAAACAAGCGTTTTTTTCTTCTTCTTCTCTATGCTAATAGTAATAGACAAACCAATTGACAGTATCAATATGCGTAGACGGGATTCGAAAGCCGAAAACGCGATGTCTTTCAGTTGATGACGTCATAAATGTTTTATTTGTAGCTTTTCCTCATGCTTCACACTTTTGAAGTTCACTTTTATGAAGAAAATCTACCTCATTCACCATTAAATTAATAAACACAGTAATTACATTAACCATTATGAGCACACATATCTATAAATTATTATAAACTTATCCACGATAAGACTCTACAGTAACAAATACCATCTCACTCACTGTCGTGATCTGTTTGTAATTAGTAATTAGATCTAGATCTACATACATACAAACAATGGCCGACTAGGCAGCTGTGCTAGGCATTACGCTGGCAGGTAAAAAGTAAAATATCAATCTTTTTTTTATCAATTCTGAATGTCTAAATTTCAAAAAGTTTAAAACACAACTTAAAAACTGATAATTTTAATTTACATTAGTATATTAATCGATATTAAGTCATAAATTGTTAATATAAATGAGCAAAACTTAAAGAGTAGGCTTAAATTGTAAGCCAAGCGAATAAAATACAAAAGTTTTGCCAGTTTCCATTCACGCATGCCACAGCGCCAAACGTGGAACACTGGTGCAAGGTGTTCCTATTCCTAACCATTCTCATCCGCCTAGTCTCTCACTCTCTCTCTCACTGTCTCAGGCCTTCACGTTGACCTACATTGGGCTCTCATTACGTCGTCAAGATGATGAAGATGTATTTAACGTTGGTAATTGAATTGTTGATCTGTCACAGGTAGAACACTGTCCTGTATGTCTGTATGGTAAATCCGCCCCTGGTCCTATGGGATAATTATGCAGTTGATTTTGACACACATCAAAGCATATTATTAGGGAGTAAATCATCGAGATGTTAATCTGAGCTTCTAATGAATTTGAAATGCTCTCACGGTTCTTAGTGTTGTATATTTGATGTCATTGTAGCTGTACTGTATTTGACTAATTTGAGATTTGCATTTGCATGGTCGTAACCCCCCCCCCCCCCCGAGGCATTTAGTAGGCAACTATTTACTAAGCTTAGATTCTCTTCCTCCATTTAAAATCCAGTTGATTGACATGTATTGTAACATCATGTTGATGTGACTTTGTTTATTTCATTGAAATTTACCCACCAAATGTGGTGATCTCAGTGTGAATGAAGAGGCAACAGCAACAGCAAAACGAGAGATAGGTGAAAGCGCGAAAAAAGAAAGAAGAGAAGTAGAATCTACCACTACTACCAGCATTTCCTACCAACCGCCCATGTACCTGTATGTAGATTTAATGGTGGTTGAATGGTGGGGGACTCGGTGGTCCAGAGGCAAGGAAGTGGGTTCGAGCCTCGCCGAGGTTGAACATTTTTCTCGATTTTTTTTCGAGCAAAATATCTAACCCCCCCCCCCCAATGGTCCAGGCAGGTGGGTCGACACCTAGTCCCATCGGAGACGGACGGTAAAAGGAGGTCCTGTCGTGCAAATCACAACACTCTCTGCACGTTAAAGATCCTTTGGCTGTCTGCTTACAGTTACAGGAAGTCCGGGCAGAATTAAAAATCCTACCAAAACCCCGAGATCACTTTAGTTGTGGATGTGGGTAAATCAAATCAAATCAAAAGATTGAATGGTGACGAAACGAAACAACGTTGGATGGCGTTGGTGTAAACACGTTTTACTCACCGGATGACAAACAATCACAGGAGCTGCTGCTAATGCTATACCACTAACGAACAATTGGGAGGCAAATTCGACTTAGATCAAAAGTTAGAGTAAGACGGGCTGACCTTGGCGGGGTGGGACGGGGCGGATGCAGTGGAAACGTAAACTTGCACTTGCACGCAAGATCCTGGCCAGT